>APFE031282078.1:0-69364 GCA_000404065.3 Pinus taeda | reverse complement strand
CATTTAAAAAAAAAAAATTATGTCCCAAACAATTAGCCATTAAACTCACTCCCACTTTTAATAAATGTGAATGGCTTCTCATAGTATATGGCGATCGTCCATTTTCCACACTCTGGTCAAAGGTGAGAACCAGGAAATTCCCTCGCAACTTTAATCTCCACAGAAATTCACCAAATTATATAATATCTACATTCAGAATGACCAATGATGATTACGAGTGTATTTTGTAAAAGTATGCAGATGTGAAAAATAAATCCCGCGTATCGTGGCGAAAACGGTTCCGACTGGCAGAATCCCGTTCAATACACGCAGCGGCCGTGGCAACTTTTAACGGTTCCGACAGGCCGAATCTCGTTCAGTACACGCAGCGGCAGTGGCCACTTTAACCTCTTGGCGTTAAGGCAATGGACATCTCGACCACGACACTATCAGCCGGAGGCCGACCACGCCCGGGCTCTTCCTCACGCCCCTCGGCTTCCTGCGACACCACCGCAGCGCCACCATTAACGCCTTTCTCTTCCTCGTTCTCGCGAGCGCTCCTCCTGCACATCGGACAGACGGAGCGCCTTGAGAGCCACGCATCCGCGCACTGCACATGAAAGACGTGGCTGCACACCGGGATAACGCGGCACCGCTCCCCGCCCTTGAAAGCCTCGAGGCACACCGCGCACTCCGTGTTGCCGAGTCCCGGAGTCCCTTCTTTTTCTTTAGAACATTCGATGATAGGTAGCCGGTTAAGGTCAGCCTCCGAGAGCCCCTCGTGCTTGGGAGGTTTGCGGTTGGCGTTGTCCACTAATGGCAACTGTCGTGGCGTGTGGTGCAAAGAAACGTACCAGACGAGCCACAGATACGCCAGCATCATGGCCCCGATAGCCGCGCAGAGCAATAGCAGCGACATCATCGCCGCCAAAATAATTCTCCCTATCATTGCTCGTCTGTTACAATATCGTAGTCCCAATCATAAATTTTTGTATCGAACGAAGCCTTTGCTGCTATTTTTCACTGCATCAGTTTAACCATCAGACATTTTTATTTTTTCAGAATTTGTTTACAATTTTTTTCATGTGAATTTGTGTTATTTAAAAAATATATAAAAAAATTAGCATCCTAAAAAATTCTATGCAGATAACAAAGCTCAAACTTACCATTTCAAGAAATTCGATCGGATTTTAGACAAAATAAACAGAAGAATATTTCTTGATTTTTTCAGAAAATCAAGAACATCACGGACGGATATACCAGAGAAGCCAAGCCATTGAATTATTATTGTTACCATAAAAGATTGACGGCATACCATTATCAAGAAAATCTGATCTCACAGTTAGACATGCCAGAGAAGCCAAGCCATTGAATTTTCATTGTAATCATTAATATTTCTTCGGAGCGAGGCAGAAGCTAGACGGCATACCGTGATCTCAGGGTTCAAATTCGAGCGCCCTAAAAATGGCTGGGCTCGAGAACATGAATATAAAGCTCGGCCTAGAGATCCAATCATTAGGTTTGTCAAAAAATGTGGGCGTTTTATTAATTTGCCACCTGGACGTCTGTTATGTCGCCAGCACAGAGATAATCAAAGCTAATCAACAGTTGTCCTTCCGTTTTAAGCACATCTCTCCTCCTCGTGATTCGTATTGCCTACGTGGCAAGAGATGTTAAGGTAAAAAAATTAATTTTGTTGACTGTAGGTATCACTGGGTGACACTTGAACGCAAAGCAACCTCAATTCCACACTCCACTCAAATGGGGTTGGCCTTTTTTCCGTTTGTTTTCGCTTTCATCTGTGAGCTGGCAAGCTTCTAAGTACTTTCGCGTGAGAACGACAAAGGTAGCTGCTGGGATTAGTCCGAAAGGGCGCTCAATTCGGCTGTCAGTGAGTGGCAGATGTAGATTAACGCAGTAGTCCAAGTTTTTCCATGATTTTGATTTTTTTATTTTTTTATTTGAAGAAATTGACGAGGGTCAAATTCAATTTTTTTTTGGAGTAAATTTTTGAAATAGAATGAGATTCTGCGCATTTTTTTTTTGATGAGGGCCAAATTCAGTGTTTTTGGGGGTAAATTTTTGAAATAGAATGAGATTTTGCACATTAAATTTCTTTTGGTGAGGGGTCAAATTTGTTGGAAGTACTACACACCTACATGCAGAGACTTAGTTAGAGCATGGGACTACATGTAAGATTCCTTCTGCATGATTTACTCCCTAATTTGCTCATTCTTTAACTCCGCAACTGGTTAGTTCTTTTGCATGATTTACTCCCTGATTTGCTCATTCTTTAACTCCGCAACTGGTTTGTTCTTCTGCATGATTTACTCCCTGATTTGCTCCTTCTTTCACTCCGCAACTAGCTAGTTCTCTCCGGAACTTCTTGTAGGTGTTGAGTCCTCTCATTGATCACCAGTATGGTGCATTACCTTGGGATCTTCGCCCAGTAATGCTATCTCATGAGCATTGTAACCTATTTTCTAATGAATCATTCTTTTGTTCTTTCCATTTTCTTTTAGTGTTTTTGCTCTGCAAAGCTGTGTGTTCAACCTTTATGAGCTAGATTCATCTGTGCAGGTTTTCTAACACATTTACATTGTATCAGAGCCCACAGGTTGCTAGATAAAAGGCGCACCAGTACTTTATTTTGCACGTATTACAGCTTGGAGATTGAAAATTGACAGAAAAATGGAGTTTCCCAAAGCATCAATTCTAACACCATACAACTATCACGAATGGAAGGACCAAATGGCTTGATACCTTTGTCAAAAAGGGTTGCACAGGATTACCATGGTTGTAGAAGTGGAAACCACTTCAGCATAGAGAAATGAAAGTACCTCAACCGCATGGATGAGGCCCACGGATCCATATGCATGTGCATCTCCCCATAGTTGCAGTTTCATCTATTCGCCTGCAATACTCCCAATGAGATTTGGAAAAAGGTTGAAGAACTCTACAGGAAATAGGGTGAGATGAAAGGACATCTGCTCGAAGTAGAGTTGTTGTCGTTGGATCCACGGAACTATGACAGAATTCAAGACTTCTTCACCCAATATAATGATCTATTGCTGCAACTCAAGGGTTGTGGAATTGACAAATCCAAGGAGGAGAGTCACCAAGTTCTCTCTATTATGTCAAAGCTCAGACCGGAATACTCCGTCTTTGTGTCTACATTTCATTCAGTAAGGCTCGCAACAGGTAAATCCTACACTATGCCTTATCTCAAAGAGTTCATGGAGTCCCTTACTTTTGAGCAAGATAAACGCATTGGCATGGGGAAAATCAAACCTCCAAAAGCACATGCACTTGTTGTGCATGATGGCAACCACAATAAAAATCACAGATCTGATTCAAATCAGAAAAATCAGCAGCAAAAAAACAAGGGAAAAGCGCATTCCCATCCAAAGAAAGAAGGGTACACCAAGCCCTTCAATGACTCCTCCAGCTCGAGAAATGAGAAAGGGAAGAAAGGAAACAAATGCACTTACTGTCAAAGAGGATTCCATCCAGAATCCTTTTGCATGAAGAAACAAATTGACCAAATGGCAGAAATCCTTTAGAAGCACAACCTTGGGGACCACATCCTTCAGGGCGCTAAGAAGAAAACTGAGGATCCACCACACGGGAAAGGTAACAATTTTCATGCTTTAGCTGCAATTAATTCTTCCCCTGATCCATCAATTATAGATTCTGGTGCATCACATCATATGGCTCCTGCAAAGGAAGTCTATTCCTCTTTGGATGCATGCAAAGGACCTCCCATCCTCATGACAGATGACTCACCTATTGAGGTCCCTGGAAAAGGTAGAGTGGAACTTTTACACGGAAGCTTTGAAGATGCGCTTCATGTTCCAAAACTTTCGGTAAACCTGCATTTAGTTTATCAAATCACTCATTCTGTCACTGGAAAGAGAGTGGAATTCACTCCAGATGCAACGAACATATATGACCTACATAACAGCTCCAAAATAGCAACCGGTGAGGTAAACAATGGAGCCAGACTGTATACATTTTCTGAATTTATTGAATCTGAATCCTCCTTATTGCTTACACATGCTAATGATAGTAGTAGGCTTTGGCACAAGAGGTTTGGTCACTTAAATTACAGGTATATGCAACAACTAAGCAAGCATGAGATGGTGGAACGCTTGCCAAAAATTAGTTTCTCCGAAGGAGTTTGTGAAGGGTGTCATTGGCAAACATCTTAGAGAAAATTTTGACACTGGCAAGACTTACAGAGCATCCTCTCCTCTAGATCTGATCCATAGTGATCTCATGGGGCCTTTTCCCCATCCTTCCATCAATAAAGCAAGCTATGTGCTCACATTTATTGATGATTTCTCACGGTATACTTAGGTGTATCTTCTCAGGGACAAATCTGATGTTTTTGCATACTTTGAAGATTTCAAAGCACTAGTTGAGACATAGTCAAAGAGAAAGATCAAAGCCCTCCGTACATATAATTGGGGGGGGGGGGGCAATATGTTAACACATCACTTCAGAACCTTTGCCTTCAGTTTGGCATACAGTTGCAGTACATAGTTCCATACACTCCGCAGGAGAACGGAGTTGCTGAGAGAAAGAACTGATCTCTCAAAGAGATGGCTTCCTGCATGCTGCTTGCTAAGTCATTGTCTCATAAGCTATGGGCCGAAGCACTTAATTGTGCTAACTACATTCAGAACAGATCTCCTCATAGGTCTATCAAGGATCAGACCCCCTTTGAGGCTTGGAGCGGCACTAAGCCAGAGTTCACCCACTTCCGTGTTTTCGGCTCCCGAGCATGGGCCTGGATCCCCTTTGAAAAGAGGAAAGCTCTTGATCCACAGAGCATTGAGTGCATATTTGTTGGATACCTTGATGGTGTGAAGGGATACCGACTCTTGATTTCCTCTATGGACAAGCTCATCATTGAGCAAAGTGTCAAATTTGAGGAAAGTCTCCCACATGCACCTCAATTGTTGCATGTAGACACCTTTTACGTACCTCATGTCTGAGTTGATGACTCAGTACACTTAGATGCAAATACAGAGCATGCAGATGCCGTGGTAGAGCATGCAGATGCAGAGATAGAGTCTTCAGATACAAATCTAGTGCATGCATATGATGATCCACATCCGAGCACAGATTGGGCTTCCCGCAGTGAATCAACTTCCCTTGTCATAAATCAGAGAACAAGGAGCTTACGTGAGATATATGCACAAGACCACCCAGTTGCTAGAAATGGTCTTGTGGGGGATAATTCTGATCTGCAGAGGACTAGCTCAGAGTTTATTGAGCCTCCTCTTGCCCTTACTGCCACTGAACCATCACCATCCTAGCATTGTCATTTGGTTCAGTCTTCTGATCCACAGTCTTATGTTGAGGCTGTTGGGCATCCATTTTGGGAGTCCACCATGGAGGAGGAGTATAACTCCCTCGTTGAGAACCAAACCTGGGATTTGGTCCCCCTTCCGTCAGGAAGGAAACTTGTCCGATGCAAATGGGTCTACAGGAACAAGAGTGCTGCAGATGGGAAAATCACCAAACAGAAAGCTAGGCTAGTAGCCAAAGGCTTCCAACAAGTGCATGGCATTGATTATGATGAGACCTTTGCTCCAGTAGCAAAGATGGATTCCACATGCCTTGCACTTGCCATTGCAGTTGCCCAAGGGTGGGAAGTACATCAAATGGCTATGAAGAATGCCTTTCTTCACGGAGTCCTATCTGAGGAGATCTACATGGAGCCGCCACATGGTTTCATTCAGGATTCAACTTTGGTCTGCAGACTGAAGAAATCTCTCTATGGCCTTAAGCAGGCCTCGAGAGCTTGGTATGCCAAGATGGATTCTTTTCTCTTATCAAAAAACTTTGAGAGATGTAAGTCTAATCCGAATGTTTACATGCTTAGGACACATGATTCTCTTCTTATCTTAGTTTTGTATGTGAATGATCTCCTAATCACCGGCAGCTCAGCTTCAGCCATTGCTACAGTCAAGAGGGCCTTGCATGATAGGTTCTTCATGACGGACATGGGTCCATTACACTTCTTTCTTAGTCTTGAGATTAGCCAGGATGCCACAGGCATCAAACTCTCTCAGGCTAAGTATGCACGGGATCTCCTCGAGAGATTTCACATGACTGACTGCAAGCTAACACTGACTCCTTTTTTGTCTAGTGTCTGCCTTGAGGATGGAGGTGACTCTCCATTAGTTGACAATACTCTCTACCGGCAGCTAGTGGGGAGCTTATTATACCTCACCCACTCTAGACTGGATCTCTCATATGCAGTAGGGGCAGTTTCCAGATACATGCAGGAGCTGCATGAGCTACACTGGAATGCTGCTAAGCGCATCCTATGATATGTGCAGGGCACCATCACCTTCGGGATTCACTATGCAGCAGGCACTGCATTGAATCTCCTTAGCTTCAGTGATTCTGATTGGGCAGGCGATAATATTGATCCAAGTCCACCTCCGAATATTCACTCAGTTTACGGTCTGGCCCTATCTATTGGTCAAGTAAGAAGCAGGCTGCGATTGCTCTCTCTTCAGCCGAGGTCAAGTACAAAGGAGTAGTCAACATCACCATTTAGGCTCTGTGGCTACAACACTTCCTCACTGAGTTGGGTGTCCAGTTCCACCCGCCTAGTGTCATCTAGTGTGGCAACCAGAGTACTCTCAAATTTTGCAGTGATCCAATACAGCGGCAGCGGACGAAGCACATAGAGATCCATATGCACTACATTAGAGACTTAGTACATGATAAGGTCATTGATTTGTAGTTTTGTCCTTCTGTAGAATAGACTGTAGACATCTTCACCAAGACATTCACTAAGCAGAATTTCGCTCCTTGCGCAATTGTCTTGGAGTGAAGGACACAGTTACTTAGCAACTTTCTTTTCTTCCTCTTTTCTTTTGATTACATTGTATTTTGAGAGGGGGTTTTCCCACGAGGTTTTCCCTCTTTCCTCAATTTTAGTACAAGTTGAACTGTATTTTGCGTGACCTTTGGCCTTAGTTTCCAAGGCCCATTTTCTATTTTTCCCCATAGTGGTGTTCAAGGGGGGTGTTGGAAGTACTACACACCTACATGCAGACACTTAGTTAGAGCATAGGACTACATGCAAGATTCTTTCTGCATGATTTACTCACTAATTTGCTCATTCTTTAACTCCGTAACTGGTTAGTTCTTCTGCATGATTTACTCCTTGATTTGCTCCTTCTTTCACTCTAGTTCCCTCCGGAACTTGTTGTAGGTGTTGAGTCCTCTCATTGATCACCACTATAGTGCATTACCTTGGGATCTTCACCTAGTAATGCTATATCATGAGCATTATAACCTATTTTCTAATGAATAATTATTTTGTTCTTTCGATTTTCTTTTAGTGTTTTTTTCTTTGCAAAGCTATGTGTTCAACCTTTACTAGCTAGATTCATCTATGCATGATTTCTAACACATTTACAAAATTCAGTTTTTTTGGGAGTAACTTTTTGAAATAGAATGAGATTTTGCACATTAAATTTATTTTTATGAGAATTTTTTAAGTTTTAGTTTGTTATAAAAACATTGATCCTGGTTTATAGATGTTTTGGTTTTTGGGTAGAAATTTGGTGATATAATTTTTTCTAAAATAGTGAAGTTATGTTGGCTAAAATTGATTTTTGACGTTTAAATAGATTCAGGGTTTTAAAAACTCTAGAGGCCCTAGAATTTTGCACATTACACTTTAAATTTAAGATTCAAGAAAATTCATACTATTCTAAGCAAAATTGACCTTAAAAACATATCCAATTAAAAAAAAAGAAAATCATTTATTAATAACTTGAATATGATTAGATTTTTTATTTGAAAAAATAATATATCAGAGTGACTTCATGTTTATGGATAATTTTAACACAATTTTCAGGATTCAAGATTGTTTAATAACAAAATTTAAAGTCATTACAACAATGTATTCATAGATTAAAAAAAAGCATGTAACAACTAAGCCACACATTTTGGTTTTGATTCATTTCTAAGTAAGTTGAACATAAGATTCAAGAAAATTCCTATTATTCTAAGTAAAATTGACCTTAGAAACATATCCAATTAAAAATAAAAATAAAAATAAAAACATTTTTCAAATAAGTTACCAGCTTTGAGTTTGATTCATTTATAAATAACTTAGACATGATGAGATTAAGTTTAACATAATATCGATAAGTTTAACATAATTTTTAGAATTCAAGATTAATTAATAACAAAATTTAAAGTCGTTACAACAATGTTATCATAAATTTAATAAAAAGAAATCTAAAACTATATGTTTTGGGTTTGATTCATTTATGAATAATTTAGACATAATTAGATTTTTTATTTGAAAAAATAATAAATTACAATACTCTCCATTGTATTGATAAATTTGTTTAAAATATTTTTTAAGATTCAAATTTATTTACTAACCAGATTTAAAACCATTATAACAATACATTTATATAATATCTCATTTATATGATAGTGAGATATCATTTATCCCTTATAAGAATAGTACTCTCCTATATATAGATAAGTTCAATTTTAAAATATTTTTTAAGATTCAAGTTTGTTTACCAACGAGATTTAAAATCATTAAAATAATATATTTATATCATTGTGATACATCATTTATGATTTATAAAAATTGAATTTGAGTGAAAAAAATAACAAATTTTTTTCAATCACATACGGAAAGCAAATCCAACTGACTCATATTCATTTTACCTAATCCATTAGGAAACTAAAATCATTTTTTATTAAACTTAGCCAAAGCAACACGTCCACTCAATGCAGCATGGATTTGTTAAACTTTGTGTAATTTGACAAATTTCATAAATGCATTAGCTACTTAATGTATTTCGATGTTAGAGGGTAATTCCTCCGCACTCCTTTTCATAAATACTAATACGAACTCTTGCAAGTCAACATTTTCTGTGAAACCATTTTACTATTTGCCAACTCTTGCAAGTTAACAATTTTTGTGAAACCATTTTACTATTTGCCATTTTTTTATATATTTAAATAAAAAAAAATATTATTTTATATTATTTTTTTTTATAAAATTATAAAATTAAATTATTTTTACTCAGTGGTTTAAATCTCATTTTGATAAAAAATTTAAAATATTCAAATAACTTGTTCTTAGAGTGTCTCGCCTACAACCACAGTAGATTTCAGTTTCAAAATTTTTGTTTTACGTTGTCAAAATTACAGTGAGCTCGGAAGGCTTTTCTCTAAACTTTTTGAGCATAAGAATAAAATGTTAAATCAAACTAAATAATTCTTCTCCTTAGGTCCCATAGACCAAAGTTTCGTCTGAGTGAGTGGACATTAATCATCTTCATCGTCAACAACAAAAATAATTTTATAATTTTATAAACTATCTTTATATAAATTCCCTAATGGTTAGAATAAACCATCATTTTCATCAACAACAAAAACAATTTTATAACTTTATAAACTATCTTTATATAAATTCCCTAATGGTTAGAATACAAATTTCAGTGCTTGTCATTATTAAATTTGCTTCTGATGTAGCACAGCCATAGAGTTTCTTAGTGCTTGTCATTTTGAAATTATCTTCTGATATCATCATACGGACTTTTAAATGATTTTTGTTGCTAAATTAGCTTGTGATGTGATCATTGGAAATCGACCTAAATTAGTGGTTGATGTGATCATCGAGAAATTGACATTTTCGTCGTTTCTCCTTTGGCGTAAAGGCTTTGCATGTGTTTTTCATAAAGTAAGTTTAGGTTGTTATTTAAAGTGAAATTATGGATTCTTTTACAGTCGCTTTATTTTTGGTCTGCCGTGATGTCAAAGTACAGAGAATCAAGTTCTTAAAACGCTAAATTAATTCATGATAATCTACATGCACATCTTTCATGGATCATGGAAATCCATTTATATATTATTAATACAGATAAAGTTGCAGAGAAATTGCATGTGAAAACTACTCTAGGTTTTTTTGACTGCGAAGATCTTTCATGGATCACGGAAATCCATTTATACATTATTAAGACAGATAAAGTTGCAGAGAAATTGCATGTGAAAACTACTCTAGGTTTTTTTGGCTGCGAAGATCTTTCATGGATCATGGAAATCCATTTATACATTATTAAGACAGATAAAGTTGCAGAAAAACTGAATGTGAAAACTACTCCAGGTTTTTTTTGACTGCGAAGATAAGGCGCACAGAGCATCAAAATCTATTAACTATCATTAATATAGATAATCTTGCAGAGTTTGAATGTGAACGATACGCTAGTCTCATAGATAAGGCTTCATGCTGAGAGAGACCTTTTACTGTTTTATATTTGAATTTTATCGATTCTATGAGTGTGAGATGTGAGTGCCAAATTTATGGTCCCTGCAACTAATGCAATAATATGGATTATTTTTAAACAACAATAAATAAGAGATTTTTATAAAATTTATTTTAATGCGTAGGTTCTTTTATTTTTAAAATAAGATATTATTTTAAAATAGACATTTTTCATTTTTCCTACTAGGTTTTTCATTTTTCATGTGTATTTGATCTTATGTTCTTGTGGGACTTTTTATATTGGGGAATATGGTTGATGGACTCCCTATGTAAGGACCTACGGTCCAAGTCACTTTCACCGTGCAAAGTGCATGCGAGGAGCATGTGCAAAATGTGAAGTAAAACAACCGGAGACAAGTTTACAAGGTGTTGGGCAAGTTGAGGGGGCGGTCCTACGAGCTGGGCGGGTCGACACTCCTCCTGGGCGAGACAACACATTGTGAATGAGCCCGCTGGGCAGATGAAACGAAGGTCGGTCGAGTGGCACGACTTGCCAGCGAACCATATGTATAGGCGGGCGGATGGTTGGAAGAAGGCATCATTCGATCATTTGATCAACACGAGTTTGATCAAAGGAGTTCTGCGGTGTGTGGATGAGCCCGCACGACAGGCAGAACTCGGGTGAGAAACTCGTGTAGGAAAGTTAGGTGAGAAACTCGTGTAAAAAACTCGGGCGAGGTCGTTCAGGCAGAACTCGGGCGAGGTTGTTGGGTAGAAAACTCGGGTGAGATCGTTTAGGCGAACCAAGAGAGGTCATCGGGTGACCCGGGTGAAGTCATTCGGGCGAACCGAACGAGGTAGTTGGGCGACCCAGGTGAAGTCGTTCGGGCGAGCTGGGTGAGGTCATCAGGTGACCCGGGTGAAGTCGTTCGGGCGAGCCGGGTAAGGTCATTGGTTGACCTGGGTGAAGTCGTGTGGCGACTTGAGTGAACAAGTTTGGGTGAAGGCGTTCGGGCGGACTCAGGGGAGTTGTGCGAAGGCAACTTGGGTGAGTTGTACGAAGGCGCGGGTGGACATGCAGACGGATGAACGGACAAGGGCGTGTCGTGCACACTGAAATGAAGGTTGGAACCGAAGGTCATGAATGAGAGTTGAACAAGCAGGAATGCGTGTGGTCCACTGAATGAAGGTCGGGCAGGATAACACGATTTGAGTGTTTGCTGAACAAACGGAGAGAAAGTTGGGTGAAGACATGTGATGAGGTGAATGAAGGGTTGGTGAGTCATGCGGCGACCGTGTAGAGGCGTCGACGAGCTAGGAAACTAAGTTTGTCAAAAGTTGGAAATTTGGTTAAGTGTAAATTTGGGGTTTTCCAAGATTTAGCTTATATTTTGTAAAAGTGGAAAATTATATATATTGATATCAGACAGACTCATATTGCAGGGAGTTACCCCTCCCTTTATATTGTTGTGCATTTCTCTTGTATAATGCTATTGATGATGAATGTGTATGGGTTTTCATCTGTATCAAGGACAAAGATAATACTTGGTAAAAAAAAACTAAGTATGAATGATTAGGCGTAGTCCATGAACATAAGTATTGGTGAAAAGAAAGTGTTTGGTGGTGCCGCACCTTGCTATAGTGTGGTTGGAAGATTATCGCCAGTGTAGGGGCATGAAAGATGGTATTAGAGTTGATAATTAGGAAGTTGATTAGGTTAACAATGAAGTGCTGATCCCACTGCACTATCATGACAGATGGTATCAGAGCTAGTCCAAGTTTTGCAAGAAACCTAGTGAAGTGCAAAGGGGATTTGTGGAAGAATTTGATCCCACTGTCACTTCGTGACAGATGGTATTAGAGCTAATTTAGGTGGAGTGCAAGCGAAGGAAGCTAATATTACCAACAGGTGGAATCAAGAGCTGGTTCAGTTTTGCCAAGAACATGGTGAATGATAAAGAAGGCTGATGGCAGAAATGGTGGAAGAACCTATGGCAGGTGAATCTAGCCATGATGTAGGTGAAGCTTTACGATACAACTTATTGGAACTAATGAGCAGATGGAGTTTTGAATGGGCTTCGATGAAGGCCAAGAACATGATGATTCGGGAGCTCTGTTCGAAGATCAAAGAAGAACTTGAAGAATTCAAGGATGTTGCAGATGTGACAATGATGGAGGATGAACTTGAGATTGATCAAGTTGGACCAGGATCGTGCAGTTTGCAAACATGGATGGATGAAGATACTCACATGGAGGAGCCTCATGATAATGATGTAAATACTATTGATACTTGTGTTTCATTTGAGCTTTTGGGAGATGAACCATATGCAGGGAAAAACAACACTAGTTTTCTGATGTAGGGGAGCATCTTACCGTGGATGTCTATGATGAGACCTTGTATGAAGAAGCAAGGATTGTTGACTATTGCAGGACTTGTTGGGGTTGTTTGTGACCTTATGGTAGAAGGTACAAGGGCCCATGACAAGGGAGGAACATGATGATCATTGTAGAGGATTGGGTCATGCTTTAGCCACACGGAGAATTGGCTGAGTGCTCGGCATGACTGATGGATAGATTGGAGAAGGGTACACACTTGAGTTGTTTGGGTGAATTTCTCATGGCCGAGACCAGGAGCAAGTCTTGGTGGATCCTTTAGTGGGGGAGCTATGATGGAGAGACTCATGTGATGACGATATGGTTGGGTGACCGAGTTCACTAGACCGAAGATTGCAGACTTGGATGGGAATGGTCGATTGTTGTGATGGGTCTACTTAGTTGGACACCATGGGAAACTTGAGTCATAGACATCAGGTTGGAGACATGGATCATGGCAGTCTTATGCAGGGACATTATGTAGGAGCACTTGTAGAGGTGTCACTTATGGGCATCACATGAGGAGTGCCAAGGCAGGGATGTTGTGTAGGTAGATTTGCTGGTGTGACATGGAGATGTTTTACTTATGAGCCGATGGAGATGTTGTGCACTCTTGTATAACAAGGCCATGGACTTGGTTGGAGTTGTGAGTAGACTATGGAGCATTCCTACTACATGGAGAGCTAAGGCATCTTGCAGAGACCTTTGGGCCGAGACTTGTATTTTGCTGGATGTTGGTTGGAGATGACACATGGAACTCATGATGACATGAGATTGTTGTGACTTTTGGGGACTTCATATATGGTGGACTTTGAGGATCTGATGCATTGAGGAGCTAAGGTCAGAGGCTTTGATGCAGGATGGGGTGCATATTTTTGAGTACATGTATGGGTGTGGCTTGAAAGAGTGACTAGATGTGGAGGATCGGTATGAGACACTTTGGAGTGATGGAGTTACAATGATGATGATGCCTTGGTGGCAAGACTTGGGCATGGGTTGAGCCGAGACTTAACCACTTTGACACATGGGAGATGATTGATCTATGATCATGGGCAGCACATGGGAGATGAGACAGGTACATACTTGTTTCTATGGCAGACTTGAGGGATGGCACATTACATATATGATAGAGGTTGCTTCATGGACCTGGATGTGGCACATCGAGAGTCGGAGTTTGATGAGATGATCTCTTCATATTGAGTAGATACACATATGGATGATGATGTTGGGATAGATGCCACTGATTTCATGCAGCACATTGACACCAAACATCATGGACAACATGTTGCAGATGAGATGAGGACTACTTCATGGACCTGAGCATGACTTACACTTATATGGAGATAGATTCTTGATCAAGTTGATGATGTGATAGGATGTTCAGAGAAACGACTGATGATGGCATGAGGATGTACATTCTCATGGTTTGAGTGTGACATTTGGACTAATCACTCGACTAGTTCAAGTCATGAGGGCGCGTAGTCTGCAGAGATGTGTTAGCATTTGTTGGAGTATCATGGCAGTAATTCACACGATGATGATACATGATGAGGTCGACATGAGATGTTGCAGGAAGCATGTAGCTTGAGATGGAGGGGCCATCCTTCCACGATGGAGAGCAACATGTGGAGATTGTGATAGGGTGGTTGATGATCATGGATTGAGATGATTTTTCGATGTATGACATATTGGTGGGGTGTATGCCTTGGTATGGATATCTTGGGAACAGATGGTTGCTGGGATGAGATATTGTCGAGGATGACAATGACTTCAGGTGGGGGAGGATGTAAGGACCTGCGGTCCGGGTCACCTTCACCTTCACCGTGTGAAGTGTGTGCGAGGAGCATGTGCGAAATGCAAAGTGAAACAACCAGAGATGATTTTATAAGGTGTTGGACAAGTTGAGGGGGCGGTCCCACGAGTTGGGTGGGCCGACCTTCCTCCTAGGCGAGACAACACATTGTGAATGAGTCGACTAGGCAAATGAAATGAAGGTCGGCTGGGTGGCACGACCTGTCAGCAAACCGTATGTATAGGTGGGCATATGGTTAAATGAAGGCATCATTCGATCATTCGATCAACACGAGTTCGATCAAAGGAGTTTTGCAGTGTGCAGATGAGCCCACATGACGGGAAGAACTAGGGTGAGAAACTCGTGCAGGAAAGTAAGGTGAGAAAGTTGGGTGAGAAATTCAGGTGAGAAACTCGCGCAGAAAACTCGGGTGAGGTCGTTCAGGTAGAACTCAGGTGAGGTTGTCGGGCAGAAAACTCGGGTGAGGTCGTTCGGGTGAGCTGGCTGAGGTCGTCGGGCAACTCGAGTGAAGTCATTCGGGCGAGCCGGGTGAGGTCGTTGGGTGACTTGGGTGAATTCATGTGGTGACTCAGGTGAACGAGTTCGGTGAAGGTGTTTAGGCAGACTCAGGTGAGTCGTGCGAAGGTGACTCGAGTGAGTCATGCGAAGGCGTAGATGGACGTGCGAACGGGCGATCAGACAAGGGAACGTCGTGCACGCCGAAACGAAGGTTGGAACCTAAGGTCGTGAATGAGAGTCAGGCAGGCAGGACTACGTGTGGTCCACCAAACGGAGGTCGGGTAGAATAACACAATTTGGGTGTTTGCTAAACAAATGGAGAGCGAATTGGGTGAAGATGTGCGACGAGGTGAATGGAGGGTTCGTGAGTCATGCGACAATTGTGCAGAGGCACCGACGAGCTGGGCAACTAAGTTTGCCGAAAGTTGGAAATTTGGTTAAGTGTAAATTTGGGGTTTCCAAAGATTTGGCTTATACTTTGTAAAAGTGGAAAATTATATATATTGATATCGGGCGGACTCATATTGCAGGGAGTTGCCCCTCCCTTTATACTATTGTGCATTTCTCTTGTATAATGCTATTGATGATGAATGTGTACGGGTTTTCATCTATATAAAGGACAAAGATAATCCTTGGTAACGAAAAATAAACTAAGTATGAATGGTTAGGCGTAGTCCATGAGCATAAGTATTGGTGAAAAGAAAGTGTTCAGTGGTGCCGCACCTCGCTATAGTGCGGTTGTAAGATTACCGCCAGTGTAGGGGTGTGACACCCTAAATTGGGGAAACTAGTCGTTCCATGAATCCCTACATTGAGGAAACTTGTAGTTCCATGAATAAAAGCATTTGAGAATATGAATCCCTACATTGGGGAATCTAGTAGTTCTATGAATCAAAGCTTTCGAGAAAATGCTGCTGACATATATCATTGTAGGACTGGCTCCTTAGCCCTTGTTGAACATGCCATGAAGACTAAGCACCACATTAGTATTGAGGATTCCTAAATTAACCGCTTCCATCACAGTGAGTTTAGGAAGGCCATTAAGATCAAGGAAAGGTCTAAAACCCTATAGGGATGATAGTTAGAAGGTTAGTAGTGGTTGTATCCCCTTATTATTATTGTTATTAGAATAATAACAAATGGTAATATATTAACAAAAGAAACTATTTTAATAACAGAAAAATTGAAATTATTTTACTCACTTACATATTAGATAATTAAATTTCCCTCTTTTTATTTTACTCCTTTTATGTTACTTTTCATATTCTAGTTCTTAAAATTTTAATTTTAATTTTATTTGTTTATATATATAATATATATTATTTTTTATTTTATTTATTTATATATTTTTTGAAGTTAGCATTCTAGTTATTTTCCTTTCTTTCCATTTTTATTTTTTAGAATAATGGTAATAATAATAAATATAATAAAATACATTTTCTAATTTTTATTTTGGTATTATTTCCTATTTTTAAAGCTTTTCATTATTATTATTATTATTATTTTTAAATTTTATTTTATTATACTTTTTTCTAATGTTTATAATAAATCAAAATTAATAAAAATTTGACTATTGGGATTAATTCATTGCATCTATACTATTTATTAGCTCTATGTTTCAACTATCTATCCACGTCGTGATGATGAATCATAGTGGGGTTCCAAACGCGCCGACTTTATAATTTGCATGTAATTTTTTCCGAAAATATTTCATATAAATTGTGAATCACAAAAGCCTACGTGTTGTTTTGTTTTTTTTCTAACTCAAAATAAGTGAGTTTAAAATAAATTTATATTATTTTAATATTTTTAATAATGTTATCACATATATATTATACTTTATTTTAAAACACCTTGTTACACTAAGAGGCACATTTTATAGCCTAGTATAAGGCCGAAGTAAAAAAAAAGGTATGAGTAAGATGTTTAAATATTATACTTTTCAAAAATATTTCAAGAAGGGATTTAAAATAAACTATTTGAAGACCTACGTTAAGAAATTTATGTTAATATTTGTTAGGACCCCGAGTTGACACCAAGGCCAACGGGTGCCTATGATGACCCACGAACACTTGGAGTGGCGAAAAGTCAACTTTGAGGCACAATAAGTGTGCCCCTGTGACAAGCGTACCCACATGTAGGAGGTGCACTCAGGTCCACATAGGGGCAGCGTGAACGAGCTGAAGGGTTGTGCACTCGCATGATGGTAGGGCTCCGGGCAAGACATAGAAAGCATGTCATGATGGGCGTGCCCACCCACATGACACAGACACGGGTGACACGGAATCGGGTGACACAAACTCGGGTGGCATGGACTTGGGTGACACGAACTTGAGTGACACAAACTTAGGTGACATGAACTCGGGTGGAACAAACTTGGCTGACACGAACTCAGGTGACATGAACTCAGGAGACATGGACTCGAGCTGACTGAGCAAAGACATGCACAAGTGTAGACCGAATGACATGGGCGAGGGGTGAGACGAGCTGCATGAGGGTGTCGATTGACATGGTGTGTGAATGATGGAATGAACATTGGCATGCGAACAAAGGTAAAGTCAGGTGATATTCTAGTGTGCAATCGAATGCCTGTGGGCAGGGTACAACCACACGATGGAGGGGTTCCCACATGACCAAATAGTGGGTCGACCTGCACAACAAGGGTGCTCGTATGACCAAAAAAAGGGTCGTCCCAATGCCTAAATGCCCACACGACTTAAACAAAAGCTCGACACAACTTTGTGAAGGGGCATCGTCCCATATAAAATAAAAGGGTAGAGACCATATAAATGAAGGGAGCTTAATGAAGCTGGAGGTAAGAAGAAAATTCACACAAGATAACCAATGATCCAGGTGGATATTGGTGGCCACTCACTAATTCCACTTGGAACCCCTCCAGTGCTTCTTTCAGTTTTTTCAATTTCCTTAATTATAGCATAGTTTACTATTTTTAGCAGTTTTTCGGGTCTCGTTTTGAGGCCCTAAACGATGTTTTTTGGGAAATCTACGACCAACGATTTTTCTAACAAAAAATTGTCTTTTCCATCGTAGTCCTCAGAGATATATTTCCAATGGGCTATCATGCGCATCAAATGGAGATAATATGACCAATTCGCGACCTCAGGAAGTTGGTTGTCCAACTCACCCCAACGGGGCCCACAAACTCTTGGTGTTACATCTCCTCGGGTTAGGGTTTTGGTTGTTTAGGGTTTTCTCTTATTGTTCAATAATAAAAAGACCCTTGAACCTCATTGTAAGACAGTTCAGAGGCATGTAGCCACCACATCTCTTCTCAGAGATAAGCTATCATCGCCCTAGCTGGTTTATTTCCATCACTGTTTGTAGGCATATTTCAGTATTTTACATTAATGAAATGAAGTATTGTTTCTGCTACATAACTGTGTTTATGGTTATCTCTATAATTTGTTGCATTCCTGTTTAAGTTCGGATCAACCAATATCATAGAACATATCACGGAAAGGGAAAGGTCTGCGATATCGCATATCTGCAGGGCAAACATCGTAGAATTTGAACATGCAAATAAGGCACATCGCGAGAAGGAGGGGAGATCACCAAAGTGAGCTGGTTTCTGAGTAGGGATGAGGGTTGGTTTTATGGGCTGTTTGGGATGCCAATTCTGGGGTTTCTGTTGGGCACACCTTAGGTTTTAGAAATTGGCATTTTGGGAAAGTGCGTTGGGATAGGTCAACGACTTCCATCTTTGTAACTCATAAAGATTGGGCAACACATGGATGAGGTGATAAGGCAAGTGAAGACTTGCCCCTTTGACAACATTGATGGACAACATATCACAGATGAGATGAAGTTTTCTTCATGGACTGGGATATGGCACGATGAGCATTGGTTTAGGAACTAATGTATGGAGATGGGAATAGTTCTTAGTCAAAGTTGAAGATGTGACAAAGTGCTGGAGAAACAACTAATGATGACATAAGGAGGTACATTCTCATGATTTAGACATGATGGTTGGACTAATCACCCAACTAGTTCGAGTCATGGGGGCTATAACAGTGTGCTAAGATATGTTGGATATGAGTTGGAGTATGGCAGTAATAGTTCTCATGATTATGATATGCAATGGATTGGCATGATATGAGTTGTGACTAAACCATGCAGTCGAGTTGGATGGAGGAATCTTTTGTGAGTTGGGGAAATATAGAGGATTGCAACGAGTTGTGGATGATGACCATGAGATTGAGGAGTCTTGTCCACACAAAGTCATAAGCCTTGATGATGGTTCGTGTGATGAAGGCAAGGAGTTCATGTGGTAGGGATGATTGACATTGGAGCTGGTGGCACTTTGCAATAGTTAGACTTGGTGATGGAGTTTTCTAAGTGGAGTTGTTGTCGAGGATGAAAACCCTTTTAAAGTGGGGGAGGATGTCAATACCCTGAGTTGGCACTAATGACGAACCACAAACACTTAGAGTGGTGAAAAAATAACTTGGAGGTATGAAAAGTGCACCTTAATGATGAGAACACCCACATGGAGGAGGGATGCCCAAGTTCACATAGGGGTAGCATGCACGAGCTGGAGGGGTATGCTCCCTAGGCGTGCCCGCATGATGGTGGGGCATCGGGCACTACGTTGGGAAAGACATAACGACCACGTCATGAGGGGCGTGCCCACCCACATGACACAAACTTAGTTGACACTAACTCGGGTGACACAAAATCACGTGACATGGGCTCATGTGACATCAACTTGGGTGACACGAACTCAGTGACACATACTTGGGAGACACAAACTCGGGTGACATGGACTCCGGTGACACAAACTCAAGTGACAGACTTGGGTGACATGAACTCAGGAAGACTGGGAGAAGGCATGCACAAGTGTGGATTGAATGACAGAGGCAAGGGTTGAAATGAGTTGCATGATGAAATTGTTTGGCATGGCATGTAAACGATGGGCTGAACAATGCCATGCAAATGAAGGTAAAATTGGGTGAAAGTTTAGCGTTCAAGTGAATGCCCATGGGAAGGGCACACCCACATGATGAAGGGGTTCCTGCATGACGAAACAAGGATTTGGACCGCACGACAAGGGTACTGACATGACCAAACTAGGGTTAAACCTAGTGCCCATATAACCACACAACTTGAACAAAAGGTTGACTCAATTTTGTGAAGGGGCATTGATCCACATAAAATAAAAGGGTAGGGATGTATATAAATGAAGGGATCTCGACAAAGTTGGAGGCAAGCAGCAAGTTCGCACAAGATAACCAAGATCACATAACATATTGCAGAAAGGGAGAAGTCTGTGAAATTAAAAAAATGTAAGGGATGTGATATCACAAATCAGTAGGGCACACATAAGAGAATTTGGAAATGTAGTTAAGGTACATCGCGGGAAGGAGGAGAGCTCTCCCAAGTGAGTTGGTTTCTGGGCAGGGTTGAGGTGGTTTTCTGAGCTATTTGGGGTGCCAATTATGGTGTTTCTATTGGGAAAGGTGCTAGCCTTAGGCTCGACACAACCTAGGTTATAAAACATGACAATTTGGGAGAATTCATTGCACTAGGTCAACAAATGCCACCTTTGTAACATTGTACTTCGTCAACACATGAGTTTTGGCATGGTTGACTCTTTGTAAACTGTTGTAAAATATATTTGAAGTTTAATAAAAAGAAACTTGGGGAATTGTTAGGAGTTCCCCCTCCCATGTATATAGTTGTTGTGTACATTAGTTTGTGATTTTTTTTACGATATCACACATTGTTGGTTTTATGACATCACAAAATTGTTGAATGTTAATGAAGATTATTTCTACTACATATTGAATAAGAAGATTGAATCTGAAAGTTGACTAAGTATTGAAGTGCAAACAAAGTTAGGCGTAGTTCGGGTTAGAGTAGTTGTATAATTGAGACAAATATCGTTAGTGTCCCACGTCACCCATGGTGATATTAAAGTATCATAGCATGGGGCTGTGACAATATCAAATTCATATATATCTATATTGTATATAGTAAATATTTAATGTTGAAAGAAAAAATGTAATTGGGAGTTAAAAAATAAAATAAAAAAGTTCAAGTACTTCCTAATAAGAATAATAAGAGAGAGATCTGTTATTTATTCAATTTTTAATATAAAATTAATATTTGACATTTAAAAATGTTCATAATAATAAAAAATCCTATGCGGGTCATCAATAAAATATTTTAATATGCATGATTAATTAATATTGACATATATTTACAAATATATTGATAACAAAAATGACCATTTTAATGTGAATAATGCAGTTCATAAATAAAATGTCTCAATGCACATGTTATGTAAATATTATAATGTCAAATATATAATTTTTGATTTACAAGTTTAAGTTATATATTCTATATAACATTCCAAAATACAAATTACACAATGTATATATATAGAGAGAACCACTATAGATTTATTGGGATCTATCACGGGATGAGAGAGATGCAATATATTTTAAAATTTTGCACTCTGAAAGAGGTTTGCACCTTAAGAGATTTAATGCCTCTTGACTCAGGGCCTCCGAGCTCTCAACTCATGCTAGATCCATATTTAATACATATCTATATTAGTTTGGCATATGATGTAAATTGCGCGCACACACACATAAGTTCAATTCAATATTATAGTAAATTTTTAATTAATAATTAATAATATATATCTATACAACAATTTTATAGGATTAATTTAAACAATTTTTATATTAAATATATGAATATTTACAATCATCCTAGATCCATCTTAACTCGAGATCAAATCTAAGAGGATCATTTTTTTCCTCTAAAAGAGGTTTTCTCTCAAAAATTGATCCCTCTTGGGATTTCATATAACCAAGCTAAGATGGATTAGAGTATTATTATTATTATTATTATTTATTATTATATTATTTTCACTAAGTTAAATGTCTACTAATAATTATAATTTATAATTTATTTTTTTGTATTTGTATTTATTTTGATTGAGTCGAAATGTTAAACATTACAATATATATACCATATTAGATAGAAGAGCGCCTCTTAGTGGAATTAACATTAATCAAAGAGTAAAATAATTCATAATACATGATGAAAATTTATATTTTCTCTTAGTTGTATTATAGGATTTTGTCGAGTTAATGAAAAATGGACAATTATCCACATGACATTGTGTTATGCAAAGATGCATAAGACATTTAAGTTATGGTACAATCTATTGTTTAAATATATTTTTAATAATATTGAAATTAATGATTTATTTTTAAAAGTTAAACATTAATAACTTGCATTAGTCAATGCTAAATTAATAGTAATCAAGAGGAAAATCAATAACTATATCTTACCTTGAAAGAGACTAAAATAATTTCAACCCTTTATCCTAATTACTTAAATATATATTATTATAAACCAAAGCTCGTCTCTTAAAATTAATGGGCCAAAGTGTGCAAGTAGAATTGCATATAAAATTATAGTAACTTATTAATTCCATATGAAATTTTTTAGTAAAGTTATTATTTAAATTTATTAATATTATATTATTTTGATTGGAGATTATTTATTATCATATTTATTTTTATTTTTAAAATTGATAGGGGGTTGTAAGAGTGTGATGGGTGAGGGGTTATTCTCAACCTTGATGGAAAAATTGAAATTGAGTATAGTTGGGTTTATTATATTACACAAGTAATGAGACAAAGTCATATGGATTAGTGCACTAGACTCCTTCTGGCCAAAGGAGCAGATGTTGAAGATTTGGTGGTGTTGGGAAATAAAAAAATGGTTATTCATGACCTTGTTCATGGATATTTACCTAAGGATTAAAAGTTGTAAAGAATTATTGATCGAATTAGGAATATGAAATTAGCCTTATCTACTATTAGCTTCTTTCATGCATTGGGAATGTGTTTCGTTGTTACAACACCCTCCAAAATTTTGGCTCACGTCTAATTTCAAAGCCTGTTGTGACCTTACATGTTGTCCTTTTTAGTAGTGAGAGTCTTTCAATGTGTTTTCTCTAAGTGTTTTGGTTCCATTTGGAAGAAAACCAACATCATATTTTAGCATGGTAAGCGCCACATATTATATAAACATAGTTATGGTTCATTTAAAGGGGTGAATTTGGTGTTAATGAATCCTATTTATTATCTATACATGTATTACATTCATTCCCAATGTTATATGCATTTTCACATAAGTGTCATCATTATCATTGCAAAGTATACCTTAAGTGTCACACTTGGGGGAAGTTGTCGCATTATCGTCGTATTGATGGGATTATGTTTTTAATATGTTATGAGTGATAAATGTTGCATTTTTGATTATTCTATGTGTGTGATCATGCTCAAGTTTTTTCCTTATTCACTTTGGCTTCACTAATCTTGCACTTAGCCAAATTCTAAAATCTTCTCGCCCAAGCAACTTGCCTTCACTCAACCTTCCGGAACTATGCACTGCATAGTCTCAGCCATCAAACTCATACCTTGCCTCTTGGAACCATGGAACACATAGTTTCTACCTTCCAAAACTACACACTATGCAGTCTTAGTGCTCGACCTTGACCCTTGAACTCTAGAACTGCGCAACTCAACCTTCTAGTTACTTTATTCTATGCACTGCGCCATCTCAAGAATCAAGTCTCCAACCTGACCTCTTGAACTACACAACTGTGCAATCCCTAATCCCTCTCTTCCTCTATAACTATGTAGTGGGCAGCCTCAAGCCTCAAGCCTATCTCCTTGAGCCTCTCAACTATGCAGTCATCTTATCTTGTCTTGTCTGATCTATGCACTGCACAATCTCAAGCCTCGGTCCTGACCCCTGACCTCCTAACATATGCAACTATGAAATCCTTGAGTTACTCTCTTAGATCAGGACCCAGTTCTAGCTGAGTCAGTCATTTTCATGAAGCATATTAGATTAGGAGTTTTTAGACTTATGGCATCCTTTGATGAGTGTATTTTAGTTGCATGTATTATATCTTGTTATGAAAGTATGATGATGAAGGAGATGAAGAAGGAGACCCTGCTAGAAGACTCCTTTGTAGATGCAAAGACATGTTGATAATTGAACAAGAATAAAAAGGGACACTAGATTGCAACAACAACAATTGGAGACCAAGATCATATTGAAGACTCCCTATCCTCAAGCCTTATAGAGGAGGAAGAAGAAGAGCATGTACCATATTTTTGTAGATTTTATTTTGTATTCACAAGCTCATGTAATCTACTAAAAAAAGAGATAATAATCTACTTCTACTTTCAACCAGTAGAAGCCAATAAGTCGATGAAAATAATATGAACAGGAAGAATATAAATTAATGGCACATAACACAATATGTATCCAGGTAAAGCCAAAACTCAAAACCCCTAATATCTATATTGCATTAATAAAAAATACAATATGAGAATACAATGCTTGTTCTCACAAGAAAATTCCATGCACAAGTATAATCAACTCTAAGCTCACAAGCTAGCTCAAGCCAAATCCTTTGCCTATTCTACAGCTCTCCAAGCCCCTATTTCCTTGTTCTATTGTTCAAATAATTTGGATGAATACAATATGCTATGCTCAACCTTGAGCTCAACCTGCACAAGCATTTTCTATCTGCTACTTGACTAACTTCCTTTGGCCAATACTTAGCCAAATTTCCAAGCCCCAAAGCTTCTAATTCCTTAGGAAATTTCTGAGAGAATTATCCCATATTTAAAGGGAAATTCTCACTCTATAACTGCACAATCCAAACATAGGTCCTCAACTGATTGCATGCACTATTTGTACAACTCAAAAACTTATACAATTGATAGTACATTGTTCCTGCACTCTAGTCTCAACTGGGTCTTCCTCTGAATTGACATGCATGAGTTATTCTTGAGTGAATATTTAGTTAGGTAGTGTGGCACTGAGGATGCACTAGTGCATCAACTTAGTACTAGACCTCTACTAGTTCCACAAAAAAATAGAACTAGTCTAACTATCTATAACCAAGTCAAACTGAGTTATCTAATTACAACTAAAATAAACTCAATATGGACCCCTAAAACATAGGGATCACACTTACATGACTCTATATAAACTTCCAACTCGAAATTCCTAAGTTAACTAAGTCAACTTAACTTAGTTAACTATTACAAGTTGCTATGGAAAAGGAATTGCAATTTTAATTCTCAATTTAATTCAAGGACAAATTAAATTGGAATTTCTGGATTCTATCTTGAACGTTTATTGTTGCTATTTTCAACACTCCCTCTAAATAAGAAAGGAATTAAACTCTATCTCAATCCTAAACCTTTTGGAATGTTTTTCATGCAACACTTCTCTCTAGTGTTGTTGCTACAAAAACTCTTGAAACCGAAAAAAAAACATCCAACCTGAATTAGTATGATGCATTGTCATCAAAGTCTCTGACTGCTACTGCCTCTATTGACTGAAAACTCTGCACTTTTCTTGACTCTTCCTCTCTAGACTATTGCCAACTCTTCTCTTCTCTCTTCAATATTTGACTGCTTTGGTCTCTGTCACTCTAATCTCTGATTGTATCAAATACCATTGATTCCTCCTACTACTATGTACTTTAGGCTTCTATAATAAGGTACGATCCATGAGATAAAACCTCTCAATGGAACCTTCCTAATTTCAGCCCCCTTGGGACTATCAATTCATATCGCCCCACCTCACACCTAAAGGTATGGCTACATGTGCTCCCTCTTCCCACTTGGCTTGAAATTCCCCCTTACTAGAAGTTTCTGCATGGGTGGATGCTTCCACTCGGTCTCCTTTTTGTTTCTCCAATTGTGGCTGCTCCAAAATTGTCATAGACTTATTCTAAGACTGCTTCTTCTCTGATTGAGTGGATCTCTCCACTTAGCCTCCTCTCAGCTTCTCCAATTGTGCCTGGTCCACAATTTGCTAAAGCTACTTCTGAGGCTTCTTCTTGGGTTGCATGTTGAGAGGTAATTTACTATCCCTCTCAAACACTAATTCTCTAACCATTTCCTTTCTCCTCAAGGCTTTGCATGCATATTTTACCTCAAGAGCATATAGGTTCTTGACCCGTGCACTAATTTGTTTCTCCCGTCCCATGGAAATGTGTATAAGGAAAACCTTTCCCTTACTAAAAATCACATCATAGCCACGGTCTTCCAATACCATGACTAAAACAATATTCTTCTTTAGTCTTGGAACATACATCACATTTGTGATCTTGAGAGGGGAGCCAGATTCCCTCTGAAAGGTAACCGTACCCAACCTAATAGCACTATACCTCCTATCATCTCCAAACTCTATGATCTACTTGATGTATTTCTCCTCAAAATCACTAAAGCTATGGAATGAGGCATTGTTGTCAAGATACCACACACCTCCCATGACAGTGTTGGCCATGCATGAAATGAGAGTGAAATCAAGTTTGAATTGTGAGGCTAGAGCTTCACTCGCTTCAGCTACTACAAGCTCCTTCTTTCTTGCTTTCTTCAGTGTGCAATTCGTGGCATAGTGCCCATCCTCATGACAGTGAAAACACTTGACTTTCGACAAGTCCATCTTCTTGCTACCTACCTCACCTTGGGACTTCTTTCCCTTACTCGCTAAGGAAAAATCCTCTTCCACTTCCTTGGAAGAGGTCCCATCTCTGGTGTTCTATCGAAACTCCTCTTGTACCAAATCCGACCACAGTTGTTCCCAATATGGAAGCTTCTCCCTCCCATTGATAGAGTCATGATAACTATTCCAGCTCTTGGGAAGTCCTAGAAGAGTTAGGCTCACCATATCATCCTCAACAACAATGATTCCAACACTTCCAAGCTCATCTCGAAAATTTGTGAACTTGGTCAAGTAATTTGGAATTGAGTCACCCACCTCCATCTTGATTCTTCGAAGTTTATCTTTCAGTGCCAACTCCCTATGGTCACTTTTGTTCCGGAGAAGGTCTTTCAATGCTTTCCACATAGTATATAGAGTATGATTCCCATGAAGACTCAAGGCAATGTGGTCTAGAATGCCCTCAAGGATTATCTGCCTCGCCTTTGCCACACACTTCTTACATTAAACAAGATCTTTTCCATCTGATGTTGGTGTCTTAGGAATGTCTTGATCAATGAATTCTTTTGAGCCATTATTCTCCAACATGATCTCCATCCTGTCCTTCCAGGCTATGTAATTCGAGCTTCCATCCAAGGCATACTCGAGCCGCAAACCATAGAATTCCATTTGTCGATCCTAAAGTATGTATTGCAAATTTGAATTTCGCTTGCAACCCTGAACTCAAAATCCCTACTGTATATATTGTCTTCAACTCTGATACCATGTAGAAAATTTCTACAAAACTAGCTCTGATACCATATAGATTTTCCTATAGATTCACAACTCATGTAATTTTCTAAAACATAAGACAAAAATCTACTCTACTCTTTGCAGTGGAATCCCATAAATATCAATGGGCTCCGTTAGTTTTGCGGCTACATTTCTTCTGTGGCTACGTTAGTTCTTCCGTCATTGGGTATTCTACTGCTGCGTTAGTTCTTTCGTCTGCAGTTGCAGTTCTTAGTTCTTCCATCTGCGGCTGTGTTCTTCCGTCTGTAGCTGGGTTCTTTTGTCTTTGTTGCAACTGGGTTCTTCTATCTCTGCATGAGCATATCTGCAGCACCAGATCTACTTCTATGTGGTGCTCTTCTTAAGCATTATTATTTCAACATTCTCCATAATTATCACCAATCTTAGATCTGCGAAAATAGATCTGTGAGAAAGTCCTCCTTTACGTGGGCATCTCCGGATTGAGTGGTTCACGAAGCTAAAGTCGGTGATTTATTTTTATCTGGAGTGGGATTTGATTCTCAGATCTACAAACAGGATTTTTCCTACTAGGGTTTCTTGCAAATTAAAAGACTTACTGAGACTTTGCTGCTGGGTTCTACATCTAATCTTCCATAGCTATATCTAGATCTAGATCTAATCTTCTTTGCGCCTGGGTTCTAGATCTAATCTTCTGTGGCTATATCTAGATCTAACATTTTTCCTTATTTCTTTGTGGCTGGGTCTCGACTTTCTACGGGCAAATATGGCTCCCAGCTTCACGAAAATACCTATTGTCTCAGTTCCATCTGCTTCTGGAGGGCAAGCTCCTGCCCATATTGTAAGTGAAGCCCCAACTCCCATTGTCTAGGTGGTCTAGGCCTCACTCAATGAGGCTTTGAAGTTTTCCGAAAGTTCCCTAATCTACCGGTTCAAAGGTTTTTAGCCACGGTTGACAACTCACCACAATTGGATCCCTGAGGTATGGAAGCCTGTCATTTCTGATGAAATTAATATCTACCCTTGTGCTAGGGGTTTCTTTATAGTAGATTTTGAAAATCCTAAAAGATGACAATGTATTCTAGATTCCGGCCCTTGGTTTTGGGAAAACTCAAGCCTTTTCATGAAACCATGGAACCCATCATTCGATCCCTCAACAACAGTCATAACCTCAACACTAGTTTGAGTGGGATTGCCAAGCCTATCCTTGCATCTCTAGAATCTCTCCTCGCTAAAAGCCATTGGAAATGCAATTGGGAAATTTTACTGCAGGTGCCCAGAAACAGAGAATATGCCAGAACCACCTATGCATGCATTTGTGTGGAAATGGACTTTACTGGATTCCCAATTGAAATAAACCTAACAAGTAAAGACTATGTGTGGAACCAGAAAATCGATTATGAAAGTGTCCTCTTTAGATGTTGATCCTCCTTTGAGACAAGCCATCTAGCCAAAAATTGCCCAAAAGCCTCCCAAAAAAATTCTTTTAGAAAAAACCACCACAGATCTACATGGTGGGAAGGAGCACAAAAAGAACACTACACTGTCATCAAAGAAGAATACTCTAGAGAAAACTCTGAATCACAAGAAAGAAACAACTTCAAGACAAGTAGGGAGAAAGCCCCGCCCAATAACAAAAAAGTGAACTTGACAACCCCTCAAGCATCAACATTATGAGGATTCGAATACCGCACAAAATAAATCTACATTTAACAGCAAATTAGATCTCCTAGACCAAACTTCTACTTTGTCTATCTTCAAGAGGATGAACACAATAGATCGCGAATCTAAGACAACAATGTCCTAAGAACCAAAAGAGATGAAGGAGATGCAAGATACAGGAAGTTGGAACACTGTAGAGAAAAAAATAAAGCTACAAAATCAATCTCGCCAAGAAAGACAAGGAGCTAGACAATTAAAAACTAAGAAAATTATAGGTCCGATAGACCAATTTGGTCTCAGTGGACGTTAACCACTATCATCATCATCATCAGTAATCGACAAAAGTAACATAATCAATGGCACATAACAAAATATGTATCCAAGGAAAGCCACATCTCAAAACCCCTACAATTTATATTGCATTAATCGGAAATACAATATGAGAATACAATGATTGTTCTCACAAGAACATTATATGCACAAGTATAATCAACTCTTAGATCATAAGCTAGATCAAGCCAAATCCTTAGCCTATTTTGCAGCACTCCAAGCCCCTATTTCCTTGCGCTCTTGGTCAGAGAATTTGGATGAATACAATATGCTCTGCTCAACTTTGAGCTCAAATTGCACAAGTATTTTCTATTTGTAGCCTAAATAACTTCCTTTGGCCAATACTTAGCCAAATTTCCAAGCCCCCAAGCCTCCAATTCCTTACAGAATTCCTGAGATAATTAACCCATATTTAAAGGGAAATTTTCACTCTATAACTACGTAATCCAAACATAGGTCATCAACTAATTTCATGTGCTATCTGTACAACTCATAAAATTATACAATTGATAGTACATTATTCCTACACTCTAGTCTCAACTGGGTCTTCCAATGAATTGACATGCATGAGTTATTCTTGAGTGGATCTTTAGTTAGCTGGTGTGGCACTGAGGATGCACTAGTTCACTATTGTAGCGGCTACAACCAGACTCCAAAATTTGGTTTAGCCTCGTTTTGAAGCCTCCCTTCCAACCTTCACAACAACTTTTCTTACTTCATCGAGTTCATAAGCTTCAGTGTCTCTCTTGCACAAAGGCATGCTATCGGTGACAACTTGATCCATTCCCCTCACAGGCTGTTCACTTGGACTTGGTCCAGCTACAGGCTGAGTAGCTTCTCCTTGAAAATTGCGCTGGAGGGAAAGCAGAATTCCCTCCAAAAATTGCGCAATTCTATCTGGCAGCCTACTATGCTCTAGGATTATGCAATCCTACCTGCCAACACTCCCAACAATATTTGCACAAATTTCCCCAACAAGGCTGCTCAACCCATAATTTGTGTAAATCTGAGCAGCAGTCAGCTGCTCTGCCCAGAAATTGTGCAAATCTCCTGAGCAGCTAGTCCAGCTCCTAGCTAGAAATGCACATTTTTTCTCTAGCAGTCTAGCTGTCTCTTGCATGTGCAACTGAGTTGATCAATTCCCTTTGAGACTAAGAAAAACAAACTTGCATGCATGGGTTGATTCTCCCAAGGTAGAATGCAAAGGCATCCCTTGTTTCAGGGATCTATGTTTAGTAGTTGGAGGTTACATGCAAGGAGAAATTTTGAAACCTCCCACCAAGTATCGCTTCCCCTAGATTTGTGGCATGCACGTCACAACTTTGATGTTATCAAAACTCATCAACCAGATGCTGCAGAGATCATTCCTGACATCAACCTTGTAGCTCTAACATCCCACATCACATCTAGGAGTAGTCGGCACATTAGCTCAGTTGTTTTGGGGTAAGTCCATTTCCCATGCCTTATGCTACATTTTTGTTGCTTTTTTTGTTTTTGTTTGTGGGAGTATTTTTTGCTTGATTTCTTTGAAAGCTTTCTATCGTTTACATATATAATAGCTTTTCCTATCTTTATTTCAGTTTTCGTTGCTATCTCACTGTTGTCGCATGCATGAAACTATTTTGCACGGATGTTCACCCAACCGGCGAACTGCCTCACCCACATGCATTTTGATCTGTTTGCTAAATATTTCATTCATGTTTTACATGCACTGTCAATCACTTCTTCTATCACTTAGTGTTTCCATGCATTTACTGTCTTAGCTACTTTTAGTTTTCTGTCAGTGAGTCGAGCCAACCTTGGCCCGGACTCTGCCTTCGCCAAGGCTGTGTTGCACAATATGGGAAAGGAAGGCTCACCTTCCTCTCCAGATTTGTGCATTCCTACCTAGCACTCGCCTCTAGGACTGTTTTGTGCATTTCTATAGAACAGTGGTTGCTTCGCTCAATAAATTGTGCAAATTTGTCTTTAGGCCAATAATCCTTCCTAGTAGTAATTGTGCATTGTGCAATCCCAGTAGTCAATAGCCAGACTAGACTATGAATTGCGCAGTTCCAACAGTCATCTAGTCTCCCAACAACCCAAACTGTGCCTTTTGCAGTCTTGGCAGTTAGTCTTCCGACCTCCTAGTCAAAATTGCGCAATCTTCATGATCATGCACCCAGGTATGTTGCAAGTCAGTTCTCATGTTCATTTTCGTTTCTGACTGAGAGATTGGTTGCCATGAGTGTTGCCATGTCTCTAGGTATCCTAGGTGTTCATTCACCTCCAACAATACATGTACAATGGTTTGCAGGAGAGTAGAGACAAAGACATCGTTCAAAGCACACTTGGGCATGTAGTCAATCAAGTGTCCATGGACTTGCCTACTTGCGAAGACATCAAGTTGTTCATAGACAAGGAAATCAAGATATGACAACAATAACATCACTTCGAGCAACATCATGAAAATTAGCTGAAGACAACATACCAAATGCAACGAATGTAAGAGGAGGGTTATTTGACAACATAGAGGCAGAACAAGGTTGCAAGCTCAAGGAGGTCCATTGATTATGAAAGCAACTTTGGAGACTCCGGCTATGAAGTGATGGCGTGACATGAAGATCATGTGAAGGCAAAAGATGGAACAAAGAAGGATTTGCATGTGCTAAAGCAGCAACTCAGGAAGAACATGAAGCTGCACAGATAAATGAATGAGTTGCAATAGGAACATGAAAAATAGTGGGTGTAACATGCACTCATAGATGAAACTATGCCCGTACAAGTTAAGGATCCATCCTAGTGGCTGATGCAGAGTAGACATGGTGAGAAGTGTTGTTGATCACATGCAAGGGATTCAGTAGCATGCATGTTGTTGAGTGCACGCATACAATCCAACCCACTCAACACACTCACCAATGTGAAGACAAGAAGCAAGTCTAATTGGGGCTGAACATATACCTCAGCAAGTTTATGCGCATGACCACCAACACACATTTGAAGATCGACACATACACTATGCATCAATGTGTTGTCAGTTCAACTGTACCCAAGAAGACCATGCACATGTTAGCAGACAAGTTGGGTGAAGAGGCCTAAACAATGCACCGGTCGCAACGAAGATAAGAGTTCGCTTCAGCAAGATGTCATCATGAGGTGCATGCACACCATCATAGACAACCAAGCTTGGCATCAACTTACCACCTTCACCATCACAAGCATGTCAAAGACTTTGTCTCATCACAATGGACCGAGTGTCAGTGATGTCTTGCAAAGATTTCTCAAGCCATGTTGTCTCACATGAACACATGTGCATTGTAATGTTGATTCATGTCAAGTGTAAGTCAAGTGTTAATGGTTGGACGTAATAGTCATAGAGTAGGTGAAGAGTGATGAGGGTAGTTGAATTGTCAAAAAGCGGAATGTTAAGGGTCACCCCACCATTTGCTATAAATAGACCCTCATAACTCATTGTAAGGGCTTTTGGTTAGCCAAGCTTCTACTCAGACTATCTTGAAGAAGGCTTGGACAATATTATAACGCGCCTTGGCTTCTCCACTACGCGGAACTAATGCATCTTTTTGGAGGAGCAGGCAGATGTGGGTGTAACGTTCCATTGTTCAGGTTGGGAGGTTTACATGGATGTATTTTATGATTGTGACTTGCGCTTCTTTATATAATAAGAGCCAACACATTTTCATGCATATTTTGTTATTGTAGTTGGACTATTCTAGTTTCCTTAATGATATATGTTGTTTAACTTAAGTATTTGTGTATGAACTGATTCACACGAAATTATATGAATCTTTTTGTTAATGTGTTGTATATGTTGTTAATGCTATCATTGTTGGCTTGATGGGCCCTGACCCAGGTTCGACACTAATTAGCCAAGCAAATCCCTACACTACTGGCCCTTTCAGCATCAATCCGCGTAACACAGACTGAAGTCTCACCCGAAGCAGTATGGGGGGATGTAGGAACCAAGTTTCTACACCCTGAGATGGTTGTAATGTCAATTATTTACCCTAACCTTCCTTCACGCGGATTGATAAGCCCTTTAGGACTTATCAAAGTAATTCTCTTTTTCTTCCTCAGAGCCTCTGCAAAAGTCCCGGTCGACCTTCACAGGCCTTAAATAGATAGATCAGGCACTTACATTCCCTTGTAATTATTCTTACTTCTGTATCTAACCATATTCGTTCAAGTGTTGGTTTCTTTAACATGCATTACGGTTATCTTCCCATAAATAGATATTCCTACTTGCATTCATATGACAAAGTAAAATACATAGATTCGTGTATCAATATAGAATTACTTCATACTCTAGTATTCAACATAACATAATCGCAACATTCATAATAGAAGTAAAATAACACATACACAGATAATTGTAGAATATTCCTCTTTATTAATAATCCAAATTCCCAGTGCAAACTTTGACTTCTCTACACACACAGCTGTAGGGGTCCACGCACTTAGCTCTGGACATCTACCCTAGGCCTCTGTGCACTTAGTTGTAGAACCTCTTCTTATGTAATATTCTTCGGTCTTAGCTCTCATAGACCCATTACATTCATTAACATCAAGTATCAGCTATTAACTGTCCCCCATAAACTCTTCCAAGTCTCCCTTTTTATACATTCCCATGGTCCATGGACCACGGGTAGATCTCTAAAGCCAAAATGCTTTTACACAAAAGAAGGGCAGAAACCCTTTATTGATTCTTGAAATCTTTGTGCTCTGTGACCACAAATTGTAGAGATGTGACACAAAACTTGGGCTTTTAGCCCCAAAACTTGGGCTTTTAACCCCAAAATTGACCCCAGGGGATTGTTCCCAATAGGCCCCCATCACAAATCTGGTGACTCACCCTTGAGTCACTCTGCTGGTAGGGATATCTTTTCGCGAAGACCTCCCAGCTCCACCTATACAACTACAACTTCGGTGATGCACTATGTTGCTGCCTGCTTCATCTGTTCGACCAACTACTCCAACGCTAGCCCTGCACCATCTGCTTGTGCCTTCTGCTACATTCCCTGTAGACTAGCCAATTTTCCTCTGATGGTGGCTATGAGAACATAGGCTTCATCAAGACAAGGCCCTATTCTGGCCTTGAGGATGCCCTCTTTGTGTTGTGCTGCATCCACATGCTCCTTCAGCACCTTTGCCTCCTGCAGTTTTGCTAACCTCTATGTAAGGACAATGGTGCGTGCCATCACTTTGACTTCATATTATCTCTACTGTAGCTCCCGAGCCTCCGTTTCCAACCTTTGCTGTAAATTGGTAACCACTTTGAACACCTTCTACAGTGGCTACTACATCTCTAATAGTGGCCTCACACTACTCCTTTACCTTTGGTAGAGTCGAGGGTTGGTCCCTCAACACAAGTTCTACGATCTTAAGGTTCAGTTCCAACTGTTGTGCATCTTCAAGAATATCCAACTCGGGGAAAATCCTGCATGCCTCCACCACTACCTTGGTAATGTGCTCATTCTTCACAGTGATAGCCTTAAAGAGCTTGATGGTAGAAGTCTTCTTGGTAAACATTTGGGCATTATTCACCTTCTTCTCACTGATGATGTTCAATGCTCATTGTTCTCGAGCCCGAAGTTTTGAGAACACACCATCATGCAGGGTGTGAAGGGCTTCTCTTAGAAGCGTGCCCAAGTCTAGCCCGACCTTCTAGAGGGTGCAAACAATGGCCTTATCATATTCTGCTTCCACGGGCAGCGCTCCATTTGGCAGTGCAATAAACTGTGGGTCTAAGGGACGAACTATTTCTGCTTCTTCAACTGTCCCAGGTTCCAAGCTAGTTGACGCTGTGCTATTGCGACCCACACTGGTTTGCACTTGTGATGCCTAGATCTGCAGCTCTAGCAGACCTGTCTAAATGGTGTCCAAGGTTTGCTTCTGTTACTGTTGGACTATTGTAGCAGTTCCACGGTGGCATCCCTCACCGTATCACCAATGTCATTTAGATCACCTTTCGTCAAGGTGATTGGGTTGAGGGAAGTCTTGCTGGCCTTGGACTTCCTCCACAGCCCTACTTTCTTTGATTCCCTGTTGCACTTAATCTAGAACAGAGTAGTCTCCGGGTCCGCTCTTCCCTGCCTTGTCTACTGCTCCTCCTCCTCTTCTATTTCCACGAAAGGTGACTTTTGATTCCTATCAGAGTTGCATTCCTCTTCTTCCTTTGTCTATTTTTTGGTAGCACACTCTACCCTAGCTTTGTCCTCAGCTTCCTTCTTCCTCTTTTCTGCTAGTTGTTCCATCTTCTACTTGGCCTCTTCTTTCTTTCGCTGTGTTCAGAATTGCTAGACCCAGCTGTTAAGTCTGAAATGGTGTGCCAATCTACCAGCCACTAGTCGAGGACCATTATGATCGCATTTTCTATGGCTGGGTATGGAAGGTCATACCACATTTGTTCAAGATCCTTCTGCGGGTGCATGGAGGCCTGGTGGAAGTTTGCCTTGAATTCGACATACTCTGGAAACTGATCATAAATGGTCAGCGACAACCATAGTTTGCGGTTGATGGCCATACGGATATTCATATCCATCAAGATCCAAAAGACTTTGCTATCCTTGACCCTTTGGGGGTCCTTTGTAGCCCAGGGTGAAGTGAACTTCACCACTTCCGGTAGGTTCTGCGCAACTGGAGAAAACTAACTATCCTCTGGTAACTCCCACATGACCAGTACTATGGAAAACAGTAGCCATGCATAGTGAAACATTTTTATTTGATCATGTGCCTCTCTGCAGTTCATGAGGAACTCGTTGCAGAGGTAGCACACCCAGTTGAATTGTATGCCCTTCGTGCACTGGACTGCTAGTGACACTACTGGTGCTGACACTTCATCTATGCGACACTTTGTCATGATCTTTCCTGTCAGGATCTGGGTAGATACCTTGACCATGGGTTTGGTTATGCTAGTGATGGAGTAGTAGCATGACTTCTTTACAAGCTTAAATTTATCTTCATTGCTTTGGCGAGGTCACGCTCACCTGCCTTTCCTCCAAACGTCATGGCCGGATTTTCTCTTATGTGTGGTAGCTGACTAATTCTATGGATTAGCATGTCAGTGATTGGTATCGACTCCTTTAGCCACAGGTACCCATCATGAACCAAGCACAAAAAATACTTGATTAATATCATGGGTATGGACATGCAGCTGTAATGCAGTTCCCACAACAAGTTTAACAGACTAGCTTTATCCACCCCTTTTACCCACTTTCTTAGCTCTAATGTGGTCACACCAGAGTCTTTGTAGAAGACGTGGTGCATGAGTTGATCTGTGGCTAAGTGGGGAAAGAACTTCATATCAGTGAAATCCAAATCCTCCAATTTTAACAGGGGGATGCACCCCTCGCATGGTCCTTCAAAGGCAATTTTGTCTGGTAGCAAGGGTGTATGCAACACTACCTTGTTTTCATCAATGTCCTTCGAAACCTTTGTCTTGCCTCTGCGTGGAGGAATGTACTCATGAAACTTAGTGATAGGGTTTGTCCATCCTTTGGCATGCATCACATGCCCTACAATACGCTTTTGAATCCTTATGCAAGGTCGGTGACCATAACCCAACGCGTAGAATCTTCTGAGTTTGTTTCTTTTCCGGCATAATGACATCCCATGAATCCACCATTAGCCTCAACAAGGATGTTGTTTCCTTCAAACTTTGGCACATAACGTCACAATATTTCATCTGATCCCATTTTGTACAAGTTCCTAGCAATGACAGAAAAGTCTGCTGCGTGCACCACCAGTTCCTTCTTCTGTTGGCTTGTATATCCTTCTAGAGCCATACCTGTCATTAGGAAGTGTATAATATCTTCAAAGTGGCTATTCGCGATGCGTATTGAAAAGAGTTGTGCGTTGGGTAGTCCTTCCTCCAAATTCGTAGGTTCCTCTCCCGTTTCAATGTGCAACAAATGATTCGGTCTAGCATCAAGTGTCCTGGTTTCACAATAACTTCAAAATCATACTGCTGGAACAATAATAGCCACTTGAATATCTTACCCCCAACACAGGCGTGTTGACCAGGTATTTTAATGCCAAATGGTTTGTATACATCTTAAAATGTCCGCCAACAAATAATGTCTGAACTTCTAGAGCGCGTACACCATAGCTAGTCCTTCGCGCTCTGTCGTGGAATAGTTTTTATTAGCTTTGGACAGATTCCTACTTGTGAACTCTATAGGGTGATCCAAGTCCCATTCACTGGCCTATGCTAGTACTTCTCCCAACGCAATACATGACACGTCTACATGCACATGAAATTCCTTCCTCAAATCTGGGAAGACTAGGATCGACACGATGAACATTTTCTCGTTTAGCACATCCAAGCTCTTCTGGCATTCTTCATTCCAACAGAACATAACATCCTTCCTTAACATTTTTTCCATTAGTGTGGTGATCTGGGCATAACTATTGGTGAATTTCCTATAGTATCCCATATGCCCCAACGTTGCGCATAACTGTTTCACACTCATTGGCACCTCCAAATTGATTATGACCATGATCTTCATAGGGTCTACCATTAATCCTTGTCAGCATACCACATGACCTAGAAATATCCCAAAAGGGACACAAAACAAACATTTCTTCAGATTGAGAGTGATCTGGTACCTCTGGCATGTATCTAGCATCAAGCATATACTTACCACATGGTGCTTCACCACTCTTAACACTGTCCAATAATCAAAGTATACTTCCAGAAATTTATAAATGAAATCCTTGAATGCCACGATGACTACGCTTGAAAATATCATTGGCGGGTTCTTCAGACCAAAATGCATCACCGTATACTAGAAGAATCCCCATTCAGTCAGAAAGGTTGTCTTAATTCTATCCTCTGGTGTGATCTTGATCTTATGGTACCCCCATCATTGAACGAATATGCTTCCTGGCTGCCAACATTATCGAGAACCTCATCAGTGAACAGAGTTGGGAAGCGATCATGCACGCAAGCATCATTCAACTTCCTGAGATCTATGCATATCCTTATTTCTTCCTTCTAATTCTTTTCTTGAACAACTATTGGGCTTACCTAATTAGATTCTTCCACTGGTTCAATGATACCTATTGTGAGAATCTTATCTAACTCTAAGCATACACTTTCTTTATACTTTTGTTTGAAGTGGTAAGGTCTTTTCTTCACAGGTTTTGCGTCCAGTATTAGGGTGATATTCATGTCATCCCGATCCCCTATTATCCCTTCTAGATCTGAAAAATTTGTGGGAAATAGATATAGATATTCACGGAGTAGTTCGATGACCTTATTTACTGTCGTGTCATCTCAATAGTCCCCAATATTTGCAAACTTCAGCTCTGCCTCCATGCCAATGCTCACCTACTTAGTTTTGAGCAGCTCAGTTATGTCTGGGTTCTCTAGCTATGGTCCTCCAACTTTGCGGTGTCCTTCAATCTCTAGAATATTAATCTTCCTCGAGTCTTTGTCTTCTTCTTCCACTGTGGCATTTCAGCACTCCAACGCATGGCACAGCTAGGTGGTCCAATCATGTTGAACCAAATCTAGAGGATCCTGTGGTATCTTGAATATTGCCATCTTAACCAACTGCAACTCTTCATCGATAGATTCAAATCCATCCTCAAAACTAAACATCATCAAAATTCCCTGGCGCAAAATATCCCATTCTTTGGTGCCATGGTGGAGTTCCATCTCCAAGTACCAATTCATTGGTATATCATCCAAGGTATGACAAAATAGATGGATCCATTTGGATTGAGGCTTCACTCCATACACTTCAGTCCATTTGGCCAAATGGTCATGTGGACCATTTCTCCCATCATATTTTTCTATTAATCGCACCTTCAGATGACCAAAGTGTACCCTCATCATCCTCCTATATTCCTGCTAATCATCAAACCTATCTTTGTGCGTACCCCACCATCTTGTGGGCGTAGCATGCAGTGCCCAATCTAATGCCTGGGAGTGATGCTTCTTTGGTACTTCCCTTTAAAATGCATCCAAAAAGTGATCAACATTAGTTAACACATCATAGTAATGCATATTTCTTACCTTTGATGATACATAGATCAACGACTTGATCATGATATTAGAGCGTAGCGTAGATACCTCATGCAGTGAATTTTGCCAGTGCTCCCATTCTTCATCTGAATCTGATGTGCAAGAGCTCTCAGAGTCCCATGCAATACGTCCGTCTGTTGTTGGATTCAACCTATCCTAATATCACGCTGTTATCTTTTAAATCTGGTCCAAATCATCATCACTTTCATAATCGTTGACCAGTTCAGTATAGCGTGGTCCTTCTGCAGGGTCCAGTGGCACCACTACACAGAGTGATTTCTTCTCAAATATCATCTTTTGCTTCTTTAGGTTGATTACCTCATTCATGTCAGTGGCCCAATCAATCCCAATGAGTGCAAGGTATAGATTGCTATCATCCAAAATCTCTATCACTTCAAAATCCACTAGTGCACTCGTGCCTTCAATATCAACTATTACCCCCTACAACCTCCCTGTTGGGATAATTTTCTGCTGATTCACCATCCTTAACTGAATCAGAGACCACTGTAGAACATGTCTCCCCATTCTTTCCCATGTCTGTTTTGGCAAAACATTCATGTCAGATCCTAGGTCCAAGATAACTTGGTCCATTCCATATTCTCCTATCTGCGCAGTGAGTCTCATCTCATGTCCAGTTCATGCCTTATGCTTACCAAGATTTCTAACTACGCACGGTCCATTAGTAGTGGTTTTCTTGCTAGTGCACCTATTGATCAGCTCCTTCAATTCATTCATAACCTTACTATCGTGGTAAAATTTCATGTATGTCTCCAAGAATGTGGTAATCATGGATGGGTCCATCTCTTCAACCAGTTTCTCCTGACTCCTTGAGGTAGAGTCCTCAACGACAATTTTATTTGCTTCCATAAATGTTTCTTTTTCACATTCTAGATCTAACCCGATCTCCTTTTCTGGTGATTTGTGGATCCACTTGCCTTCTTCGAGTTGCTTTCCCTTATCTTCACCAGTCACCACTCCACTTCACAACATGATATTTACCTTGGGGTATTCCTCGCGAGGCTCAAACCTCATCATCTACAAGTTCTAAAATAGTTGTTGAGGCAACGCCCGCTTCTCACGTATCTTGGCTAACAATATAGGGAAATTCTCCATCGCACGGTAAAACTGAGTACAATAACGACATGATAGTCATGTCGGATTTGGGCAGTCTCACGTGGAGTGTCCTAGACCTCGACCTCTACTAGTTCCTCCTCCACCTCAGTCTTAGTCGTGCCCCTGATACTCGCCTGACTCTCCTCTAGTGCCTTGGTTTAGAGGCCTTGTTTCTGCCTACATCTTGTATGTAGGTGTCCTGTCCATCATTGATTTGTAACATTGGCAATTGTGCTCATCATGAACCACATATTGAAAAAAGTTGTAGAAGAGATGTTGTGGTGTCTGTACGAATTTCTGTAGCAAATAGAAATTGTCTGTCGCATGTTTCCCAACTACTTGATAGATAGCACACCATAGCGTGGGCCTTGTACTTGGCCCTAATGCAGCTTTTGGCCTCAGAGGCATTGGTCCCCCTAATGCAACATAATTTATGAAAACAGGAGAGTGATCTTTGTCATGCCCCTGATTTTTGCACTTTAGGCACCACACTTCTTTGTGCGCCTCTGGCTGAGTTGTTTTGTCTTTCTTTAGACTTTTCATTTCGAGGCAAAGGTTCTAAAATTGTGTGTGAATCTGTTGAACCCCTATATTAGCATCCTACATTGGTGTCTCATGCAATCTCATTGCGATTTCCAGAGCTTTTGCTTGGGTCCCGATCTTCTGTTGTGATAGCACAACCCTTAGGTGAGGTAGGAGTGAGGCCACAAACCATTTGCGGTGCTGCCCATTAGTCAGATTCATGTTGGCTTCACTATCATACACTTAAATATTTGATCCAAATCCCAAGGCATCTCCCCAGGCTTCATCACGATCTCCTTGAATCCCACAATTGATTGCGCCTCAGACTTAGGTCTACTAAATTCCTTATTTAGCGCAATTTGGATATCGGCCAACGCAGACGTCGGATTATCGATGCAATACTTAATGTACCAAATTAGTTTGTGATCGTACAAAGCACTAACCAATGTTTCTTTCTTCATTTGATCATTCATACCTTAAGCTTCCTACACAGCCTTCACGACAAACCTAAACTGGTTCGAATCTTCATTTCCTACACCCTTGAACACAGATAGCTTTACGAAGTTCGCCATGTTGAACAGTGGTGGAGGTGGCAGCAGTGTGGGTGAGGGGGTAAGCGGTGGAAGTGAGGATGGAGGTGGTGTGGATGGATGAGGTGAGGATGGAGGTGGTGTAGGTATTCATGGGAATCCCCATCTTATCGATTGAGTAGTGCTTAGCAGAGAAGCTTGTGCTTCTCCTTCATCGTCACTCAGAGGAGGCTCAATCAGTGGGCTATATTCAGGGCCTTTTCTTCCTCCATCCCTGAAATTCCTTCCACTTCACGTAGCCCAAAACATCAAGGTACATAACCCACTTTTCACACAAGAGCATCTTAATCCAAGTATTTAATGATTTTAAATACTTACCTTGTGGCCCCTTAAAGAAGCGACGCTTTTCTTCGCTGTAACTGACCGAAGTATCAACCACACTCTGTCACAAACCCTCCTATGATACGGTGGAGCCAATGATCGACAACGCACATGATCTTATCTTGAGAGGCTTCCAATTTCCGCAATAACTTTGGGGTCTAGACAATTGGATTGTCAAACCTCCACCTCCCTTGGCCATCTACCAACTTCGTGATCCACTCGTATAATTCAACCAGGAAGGAACATAAGAAGTTTTCATGTATCTCTGTGTATAGATACATGTCCAACCATTGTTATTTCATCAATTGTGGATTCATGTTTTCTTGCACTGCGAATTCGTGGATCTTTCTATCCAACCAGTCTTTAATCTGCTTCTTAGTTGAATTCCAATGATGCGACATCACACATCTCGTTATGCAGATCCTGGTCCCGACAACGAAACCATTTGTTGGCTTAACGAGCCCTGACCTAGGTTCAACACTAATTATCCTTAACTCACTGCATTAGTCACACCCTTGCTACTGACAGAGTTATCTTACTTGCCTCTGTGTGACATCGCAGTCATGGCATTACCTTATGACCCACTGCTGGTACTCCTACACCAAATGGTCTGAGGTCTAATTGGGACTTCTTACTAGGGAGATCCCCTTGACATGTTGGTGGGTCCAACACCATAAACATTTCTGGTGCCAGAATGAGGGCCTGATGACAAGCTGTTGTTGGCTAGATAAATCATTCTTGCGGACAAGACCGATCTCCCTAGTATCGAATGATATCTAGCAACAAGTAGCACAAGAAAATCTACTTTTCTCTAAACATGTTTCAATTCATAAATGAAAGCTAAGAGGTGTAATAGACCCTACCTCAGTCCAACGCTTGTTTGTGGTAGCTTTGTTTTAACAGCTTCAAGCAATTCCCTTTTAATAACCTACATACACAAACAAACACACATCAAAGAACACCTGCATAGATACTATAATAAAACATGTTCATTATGAAGATCAAGGAGCTCATAAAATAAACCATTAGAGACAGTTCATTGAGAAAAACAAACTTGATTGTATTAACTTTATGAATAAAAGAACCTTACAACCTTTGCCTTGATGTTGCACAAGCTCTTTCCGGGGTCCAGCAGGAATCTCCTCTACTTTGACAAGCCTCACTCACTTCCCAAATGAAATGAAAGGTATGTGATCTCTCCTCTCACAAGCTCAAAAGGGAAGTCTAATTTCCAGCAGAATTTACCCTCAAGAATCTTCATCTTTCAACCTCCCCTACAACCAGCCCAATGCTTGAATTTATAGTGAAAATGGAGGAAGTTGTGGGTCCACCATTGAGGGGATAAGTTCCTCCTTCAATGCGATAAGCACCTCATATCATGGAGTTAGCTCACTTAGTTATGGAATGGATGAACCAAGGTGGAGCGAACTTGCCAGCGTAAGATTCCTTCTAGAAGCTTCCAGAAGTGACCCAAGATGAGTTTTTAAGAATGAACTCACGCCTTTTTAACTTTTACAGGGGTTCGCACCCATCACTTAACAGACAGAGCGGTCAGGTTTGCAGGGGACATGACCATTGGGTGCGGCACCGCAGGAAATGTTAGGAGAAAGTATGAAACCAAGGTTTGAGATATTTTTAAGGTCTTTCTCCCATTTTCAAGGCTTGACATGAAGAGCTGAGGCTTAAGACTTGCAAAGGAGGTATGTATGAGTGGTGATGGATTCACACAAACTGTAGAAAGTCATGGTGACAATTTTTTGTGTAATGCCTAGAATGCCCCTTTTGAAAAAGATAACACCCAACTTATTAACCCTCTTATGTGTTCATTTCCTTGCATTTTAGCTTGGTTCTTCCTTTTGTTGCCTTGAAACTCCTTGACTCATATTGGCATACTTTGGCACTCTGCACATCCTAGCATGTCTTAGCACTTGGCATTATTTGGCACATGTTAGCACACCCCGAAACTACCTAAAACACTCTAGCACTTCTCAACATTGCTTGATATTCCCTGGCATGCCTTACCCGTGCTTAGCATACCTTGTCACTCCCTCCTTAGCATGAAAGCTAGCACTCATTGACACTCCCCGACACACGTTCATATTCATTCACTTCCATACATTTTGCTTATTGCTCCCTTGTGTTGTCCTAGTACTCCTTAACACTCTTGAGCACGCATTGGCACTCTCTAGCACACCATAGCACTCTTCGATATGCTCTGTCACTTCATAATATGCATCACACTCCCTGACACACATTGGCACTTGGCACGTGTTGGCACTTGGAAAGTCTTAGCATGTTTGGCATGTGTTGAGATGACTTGGTATGATTTGGCATGGTTTAATATTAAATTTATTTGAGATCAACTAAAACTAGATGAAAAGAAACAAAGGAAGATTTCACACTTAGAATGCATTGACACTTGGCACTTAGCACCTATTGGCACCTAGTGTTGATGTTCCTAGCATGCGCCTCATGGAAAAGGTAAATTGATGACTTATTAACCCTATTATGTGCTCATTTCCTTGTAGTTTAACTTGTTCCTCCCTTTTGTTGCCTTGACAGTCCTTGGCTAGGAGGTGTGAATTTTGCTGGTGTCAGGATTGCGCAAAGCCTAGAAGATCTAACCTTCAATTTGCTAGAGCTTAGGAGGTTGTGGGTAAGTTGCAGTGTGAAGTTGGTGGGGGTACTATAGTTAGAACAATACCTAATAGGCCAAGACCAAGGAGGAGGGAGTTGCTATCGAGGATTTGTAGCCAAGAAATCTGGATTGGTGGTGCAGTTGCACTAACAATTGCAGTGGGGGTATCTCAACATTGGTAGAAGGGTTTCCAGGAGGCAAATCGAGGCTCAGAGGGAGTCACACCAAGAACTTACGGGAGGGAATTAGAGGAGTAGCAAGATGGAAGTGAATGGGGTAAGAGACCAGGATAGACTAGACAGAGCCTCAAAATTCGTAGTCTGGAAGGCTATAATCTTATCCGTTCTAGACTGGAACCATTTCAAGCAATTTTCCTTAAGGACAATAGCAGTCATAGTTGGCCCAACTGATAATGATATGTACGAGGATGTAATGGCAAAGGCAAAGAGCATCATCCTTAACGAAGTGAAGGATCATGTAGTATTGCATATTGTTGAGAATAATATGACAAATGAGATGTGGGAGGCCCTAATAAAGTTGTATCAGCATACTTCCGTGCAGAGGATGATGCTACTAGAAAATCAATTGCGGTCATACCAGATGCAGGAGGGAGAACATATTGACACCTTCCTCAGTTGATTGAAGGAGATACAGGATCAACTGATTTCCATAGGGCTATGCTGGATCAAGAATTGATGGTGAGAACAACCTTGAACGCAGTCTTTGAAGATTAGGAGGTGTTTTACTAGAGCATACTAGGCAGGGCGACCCTTCCAGATTGGGAGGAAATGTGGTGGCTCTTCGCCAAGAAGAGATCAGAAGGCTAACCAAATTAGGAAGCAGTGCCAAGGGGGTCAAAATCAAGAAGGAGGAGGAGGTGGATGCTTCCCTAACATCTGAGGGAAAGCAAGAGAAACAGAAGAAGAAGGACCTCTCCAAGGTCAAATGCTTCCATTGTGGGGAACTAGGTCATTATGTGACCGAGTGTCCAAGGAAGAAAAGCAAGGGAGAGGCTTCCGAGACCAGGGTTGTACCAGCAAGGGTGGAGAAGGAAGTGGAGATAGATGATGACTATACCATGAGTTCTCTCATGCCAATTGAGAAGAATTGGGGAGACATCGAGCTGCAGTTAAACACACTACAGGTGATGAGGGGCAAGATTCTCGAGGTACCCAACCTCTTAGATTATACACTGCTACTGGAGCCCTGAAGAGGAGTACCAGTACTATCGGATGTCAGTAGAGACGGATGTGGATGGAGTGACAGAGGGAGCTACAATGTAGGATTCCCAAGACAATTTGAGGTAGCAGTGCGAGATGCACGGAGTTGTTGCAGCAGCGCAGACGTCAGAGAAGGGGCACTTGTCAGCGATAGAGGGAGTTTCAACATTAAGGGTGTCTCTAGCCTGACAAAGATGTCAGACTTGGGAGATCAGTGACTTCTTAGGAACTGAGTTGTAGTGCAGCAGTTAGTAGTGGCAGTGCTATGGGCAGCACAATGCAGCATGATGAGAGGGGTTGTCGTACAGATGCAGAAGTGGCAGTGGCAGGGCCATGGGTAGCAGTACATGATGCAGTAGTGTAGAGGATGTTGGGCAGCATGACTAGCATCAACATAGGGACTGATGCTGGATGATCAGAGTGATGCTCAGTGAGGAGTATTACTAGAGCATAATGCTCACTAAGAGGGAGTGTTGATTTCAGGTAGCATCGGATGTGCTCTAGCCATGAAAATTGGTGCAGAGGCTAAAGCACATGAGACCTCCAATACCCAAAAATATTTTGGACAGATTCTAAAAAGTTTGGGAGATATGAAAATAATTAATATTTTTGATGGAATCCCTAAGTCTAAACTTAAGGAAAATAAAATATTAATGCGAATTAATATAAAATTGTGTTAGAAGGGTCCAAAAGTCATGGATCAAGCTAGAGTTAATCTTAGTTGTTGATTAGGGACTTAATCTCGGTCGTTGAATTGTCAACGAGAAAAGTATAAGAGGAGGCTTGAGGGTCACTTGGCGAACACATCGAGTTGATCAAGAATTCAATTTTCTGGTGCAAGGCTTGCTAAGGAAATTGAAGGAGTGATTAGAGTTGCAGCTGAGGGGAAGTGAATGTAGTACCAGAGAGGCAGAGATAGTACCAAGAGCATTAGCGCATAAGTTGGGAGATGGTTGATGCAAAGCCAGATAGAGGCCATGCAAAAGTAGCCAGAGGCCATGTAGAGGTAGCCAGGAGTTGTACAGATCTTGAGGAGGGCCAGCGTGGGAGACACAGAGGCTCCAAAGGCTAACATAGAGCCCAGAGAGGCTGATGCAGACCCTAGAGGTTGATGTTGGGAGATTTCATGTGACAGATTGGGGCTGATATATTTCTCCAACTGAGTGGTACTACTATCGAGGGAATTCTCTGTTGGGTGAGCTATTTCTGGCACCCAGATTGTATTCTGAAACTTCTTAATAATAAAAACCTTAGATAGTTGCACCGTTTTTCCCGCATTGGGTTTTTCTGGGGACATTACTCCAAAAATAATGATGTCACTTGTGTGCTTGTTTTTCCTTCAGTTGATGATTTGTATGTGTTAAGACTATACTTGTATTTATTTTTAGTATTTACATGGTAAATAACTTGTTAATTAATAGAACAAGTAGGAAGAAATAAATCAGAGAATATAGGAAGGATTTCTAATAGTTAGACTTAGAAATTCCAACATATTACACTGAAGTCTGGAAGCTTGTTTAGGCTAAATGCTCAAAGTAGTAAGCCTATCTTCTATGAAGCCATTTCAGTTAGCTCTTTAGTAGCCAAAGTGTAGGATTCCGAGAATCCAAAATTTCACATACCATTTTATATAATACAACAAAGGACATACCTGTGTTATGGCATGTTTAAAGTGGAACCCAATTCAATGCGACTACTATTACTTTTTGTGAATTCAAACGATCCCCCTCCCCTTCTTTCAAGAAGTACAATTGGATCCTTCTAAGAAAGTGACTTGGAGAGTGCCCTAGTTCCCCAAGACTGGTATCATTTTTTACAGTCCAAACCATCCCCTCCCCCTCTTTCAAGTAGCACAATTAGATCCTTCTAAGAAAAGCAATTTTGAGAGTGCCCCAATTCACGAGGACTGTTATCAATGACATAATAAAGAGATATAATGTGATGATTATAAATTTTTAAGGTGCTATTGAGGACCTTCCAAGCCACAATTGGAAGATGGGTGCCTAAGATAAGCATGGAGTTATGCTTAAGACCTGAGCTTTGTCAGGGAAAAGTAAAAAAATAAAAATATTTGACAATTGAGACACTAGAAAATTATAACAATATTGAATTGAGGTCTCCAGACCTAATGAGTACCACTCTAATGGCTTGCATTCAAGGTGAGGGAAAATGAAACATGCAGGAATGAACCCATAATAATACCTCTAATTTGAAACCTTCACTTAGTAATTTTTCACAAACATGGACACCTATCTTATAAAGTTATTTTTGAAACAAAATTTTAAAATAAAACAACAAATAAACAAACAAACGACTTACCAAGGATCTAGAAGACTTAAAGCATCCATATACACTCTAGCCACTATATCAATTGTGTTGTCAAAATTTCTGAAACTGAAGTTGATATTCCCTCGATATTGTTTTAGGATTTGAAATTGGAACATCAAGTTGTTGCCCCACGAGGAATGAAAGGACATTAATGATGTTGGTAAATTATACCCACCAACATTGTCGGGTGTAGGTGTAATTGGAGGAGGATGAACATGAGAATTCCAATGGTTAGAATCCATATTGCTTACAAAATCGTCCATGCTCCAATGAAAGCTTGAATGAAATTTAAAAACTTTAGCAGAAACACCATGAATGCTCAGCATCCCTGGCACGCCATTTTCAGGAACCCTCTATCTTACAAACCCACTTCAGAAACAAGCTCAATTTATAAAATATGAGATTAGAGTTTGTGAAACAAATACAAGATCCTTAAATTGCAAATCCAATTCAGAGAGGAGCCTAATTGAGTACAAATCGAACCAAAATTAGCATCCCAAGCGAGAATTTCCTGGTCATGTTGCTTCAATCTGAAATGAAAGAAGATTGGTGACAAGAATGCCATAATTGCAAAAAAAAGTAAAGAATCACACAAATGTACTGGAGAAGATTCCGTGCCTCCTCTTGAACCACTATGAAGAGAAGGACGAGGGTTTATCCATTAATCCCTTTTTTATGTTATAATGATTTGATTGTGTTTGTGTTTGAAGTTCATGGGAAGGAACATTGTAATGCAAGATTGTAATAATCTATTATTTCTAGTTTTCCAGTGTAATCAAATGAACTAGAGATTAGTTTCAAAGTTAGGATGTGTTGAGAATAGAGGTCAATATCTAGAGAAGAGCACATTTGTGAATAGTTTATTTGTATTTGACACACATCTTGGAACACTCATTTTGGATCACAAAGAATACGTTGCCAAATGACCTAACAAATTGCAAACTTCTTCATTAATACAGAAATATTAGGGAGTGGAACATATTTATCCAACAATTTTATCAGACACAAGCAGAAAAAGAAACATTAAATGATAATAGAGTATAGCTTGTTAAAGGACATAAATGCTTTCAAAACTATGCCCTGGACTAAAATTTTCCAAGGTCAATATTTACCTAATAATTGGGGACAACTTGTTGAAGGACAACGATGCTTTCAAAACCACATCTTGGATGTGAATGCCTTCATGGCTACATCTAGCACTAAAATTCACTAAGCTCAATACTACCCAATGCTTTTACAAAGTCCACAAAATTGAAAGGGATCATTTACATCATATTTCAAACATCTTGTATAGCATAATTTAGTGGATTAAATAAAAACCGGATAATAAATTTCCCACTCACCATGTTTGGGAAAAAAATCAACGATCACTTGGGGCAACATAAAAAGAGAGCATTTGCAGGATCAAAAATTTCTCTGCATATTAATGAAAAACACTCTTGCCAAACGCCTAGACCATTTGCAAACTCTCTAGGAATTCCTCCCTATAAAACATCGGGTTCTACATAGGTAAGTGGCTCAAATGAATCCCCAATAAGTTGAGATTTATGAACTACAATTTCATGTTTCTCATCATGATCTTCTCATGGTTCTGGAAGCATAGCCATTACTAGATACCTCTTAGACTTGAAATCAAGAAGGGATTTATATTCAAGTAACCAAAAATGAACATCATGCAATTGTAAATGTTGAATAAGATTGTTTAAATCTAATCGGCATGCACTTACCATCGATGGAAAATATTCCATGTCATCTTTGGAAATCTTGGGAATGGCATGAAGGCCCTTCCAAATGAAGAGGAATGGAGCCCAACCAAAAAGGCAATCCTCACATGTGTTTCCTCCGCTTTCGCTGCACCAAAAGCTGGACTCGCCTGAGGGATCAATGAGGCAACTTCCACTAACAACATCTCAATGCAAGGCACCCTCAACTTATTCTATAGGCAAGTGCCGGTATACTTTCACTATTTTGGGAAGAGGCTGGCAATGGATTCAACAATCTTGAGTATTTTATCAGAGAGAGGAGGCCTCAACCCATATGGGATCACAATGTGATGGAAATTTCAGTTTTTTGTATTTGGTTTCCATAGAAAAATAGTTTGGAGTGTCAGATTGGGCTCCAAATGGAATGTACAAAAGTGATCTTTGGTATTTATATACGACTTCATGTCTAGAAGCGAGAATGGGATAGTTTTTACAGTATAAATCAAACTCTAATCTGTACCAAAATGGTAGTCTCATGTATTTAAAAATTTCGTGTCCCTTCCCAAATGAATTAGTCACGGGGTGTAGCAACACAATTTTGGCATCATTTTTGGCTTAGGAGGAGGACCCCACATGCAAAACTTAGGAACTATAGGCAATTTGATTTATTTTTGGTAGCGAGTGGAATGTGGAGGCCACCACATGCATAATTTGAACTTGGCCAAAGAATGCGTTGGAGGGAGTTTGAACTAGTGGAAGGAAGGGCCCACAAGAGGCTAAGTGGGTCCAAAGTGATAAAAGAGGATGAAGCTCTCATTTTGTAGGATTCTAATTATCTAACAAACAAACTTACTCTTGTATGCTCTATTGCTTAGGGAGTCTACCAACTGTTTAGCCATGAGTCTTCCACAAGGAAGATTCAACCTCTACTTTAGGGGACTATCCATGCCCTCCCTAGGGAGGCTGATCCACAAATATTGCAGGAGTTTCAGCATTGATGCACAGTTCATCCAGCCACACAAAGGAAGGGACTGCGTAATTTCTGGGCAACCAGAAATACACAGAAGAGGATTGAGCCAATCAGGAGGTCTCTAACTTATTGGGAGTTCCGAGAGCAAGAAAGGTAGAGGGCTAAGAGTATTTTCTCAGATTTTTGCAGCCATCCAGTCAGTATACACAACAATATGCATTTTTGGGCAAAGGAACTGCGCAGTGGCCTCTGGCAATAAATTTGTAGGGCTTAGGTGAGTAGCCATCTTATCCAAGGGCCATCAGGGGAGCAAGGGATTAGCTACTACAGGTGAAAGCAATAATTGAGGGGTGTTTCTAGGTGGATTTGTAGGTTGTTTCCTGCAAATCGAATTTGGCAGCAGTAGCCAGAGAGGGGCTCCCAAGAGGTGGAAAATCCAAATTCAAAATCAGAGAAATTCCCTTCTCGGTTTTTCTGGGTTTTTTTTCCAGGGAATCTAAGGCTAAAAGGACATAATTTTCTAGGCAGTTTTTGGGCACATTCCAGCAAGTCGAAATCAACAAAACAATCGTTTTTTGGGACAACACAATGCATAGTGGTGCAACAACTAAATGGCCATCTTTCTAGCTATTCCATCACTTGGGTTTGGTCCAGCTTGTCCTTGAGACAAGTCCAAGTGCACCACTTCATTCATAAATTGTACTCATGCTCTGGTATTTCATAATATATGGCTCAATAGTTCTAGTTTTACAATGTTTCATGGGTGTTTGATACATGTTTTTAATTTTATGTTGTTGCACTATTTGTTTATTTGAAATATCACTTAAATTCCTGTTTAGGAACATACAATGGTATCAGAGCCTAATTCTTGGCTCAATTGTGGGGGTTTGTTTCCTATGAGAGGAGAAGACCAAGAGAACATCACTTACCAGAGGTAGAGGTATAGGAGAAGAGAAAGGGAGTTGCAAATTACACCAAACACAGAGGAAAGAGGGAAAACAATGGTTGGAGAGGAGGAAATGACAGAGCCCAAGAGCAGGGAGGAGATGGCTTTCGATAGCCTCTTGAGGGCTCTGAGTGACTTGGCCAAGGGGCAGAAAGACATGCTGGAGGAAATCAAATCACAGAGCTGAGACAAAGCCACACTTAGAGGGCTTTTGTGTGGAGAGAATTCTGGGGATTTTCAGCCCTTCAATCATCCCTCACCAGCAGCGCAGTTCCCTTCAGTGAGTGTTCCCACTAGGGTCACACTACCCTCCTTCGTGCCAATAGCACAGATCGAACCAGTAAGGGAGGAAGACACTCCCCAGATGAGGGATTACTTCATAGAGTGGCAAGCGATGGATGAAGATTTCAAAGAAGCCCTCTCCTTTAGAGATTACTGCAAGCTCAAGCAGAGTGACAGGAACAAGGGGTACGAACAATAGGGGGCCCAAAACTATGAGATGCAGAGAACTATAGGGAGGATTTACTTCCCTACATTTGATGGCACTGCCAAGTGCATAGCCATGGCTTGGGTTGAAAAGATGGACACATACTTGCAACTCAACCAGATGATGGAACAAGAGGCCATTAAGATGGCAGCATTGCACTTGGAGGGGGAAGCCCATGATTGTTGGTTTCACGGCCTAACCACTTTGGAGCATGCCTAGTTAGCTTCATACGAGGAGTTCACTAGGAGGGTGGTGGAGCGATATGATCAGAGGGGTCCAGAGGTATCCTTCAAGGAGCTAACACAACTGCACTAGATAGGCAACGCAGAGCAGTGATTTTATGATTTTTTGCATGTGTCAGTGATGGTCCCGATCTGTCTGAGGCTAGGAGGGTATACACCTTCATTGAGGGTTTGCTTGAGCCTCACCATGACAGAATTTGAGGGATTCTTAGTCCTAGTGCCAAGTGATCATACCATCTAGTGTACTGGATATGTGCCCTCCTTCACAATAGTTATGGTAAAATACTCAGTGACAACCACTTCTTTGTGGTCGATGTGACAAACATCAACGTGGCGATTGGTGTCTAGTTGTTGTATTCCCTTGGGAGAGTTACGACAGATTAGAGGAAACCTAAGATGGAGTTCATGGGGCTAGACAGAAAACTGGTGATTTTGAGAGGCATGCAGTCTTATCCGCCTCAGACAGTTTCGACGCACAAGATGGAGGCAGATCTTTGACATGGGGACATTGCATGGGCAGTCAACTTGAGGATCTCAAATGCTGGGGGATAGGCACAGTCACCACCAACAGACATACAGGCTCTTCTCGATAGGTACGCAGTGGTGTTCAAGGACATTCCACGAGGGCAACCACAAGATAGAGGGTTTGAGCACACCATTGACCTAGACCCAGCTATACAGGCAGTCATCGCTACTCGATACAGGCACCCCAAAGCCTATAAGGACGAGATAGAGAAGGTTATTTAGGAGTTACTTGCTTTGGGTCACATCAAGCCTAGTTCCAGTCCTTTTGCTCCTTTCGTAGTGCTAGTGAAGAAGAAGGATGGGACCTTCAGGATGTGCATAGACTACAGAGCCTTTAAGAGGAAGACCCTCAAGAACCAGTACCCCATTCTCCACATTGATGAGCTGATGGTTAAGCTTAAAGGAGCCAAGTACTTCTCCAAGATCAATCTACATTCGGGGTACCACCAGATCAGAATTCAGAATCAGGACATCCCAAAGACAAGATTATGGTGCCACTATAGGCACTTTGAGTTTCTGGTCATGCCATTTTGGCTTACCAACGCTCCCGCCACATTTCCACCTTGCATGAACCACATCTTTCGAGGGCAACCGAGGAGGTTCGTGCTAGTGTTTTTTGATGACATCCTGATCTATAGACAGACATGGGAGGAGAACCTACAACACTTGGAGGAGGTACTGCACATTCTAGAGGAGTAGTAGTTTTATGCCAAGCTCTCCAAACGTGAGTTTGGATTGACATAGATGAGTACCCTGAGACATGACTACGTTAAGAGGCTTCTTGGGCATTTGCACTTACTACAGGAAGTTTTTCAAGGGGTTCTCATAGTTGGAAACACCCTTGACCGACTTGACCAAGAAATGGGCCTTCGCATGGACTGAGGGAGCACAGGCCACTTTCGATCGCCTCAAGGAGGTGATGAGTAGTTTCCCTATTTTGGAACTCCCAGATTTTCCCCAACCATTCATGGTGGAGTGTGATGCATCAGGGGTAGGAGTTGGAGTCGTATTGTCACAGGAGGGGCACCCCATAACTTTCAAGAGTTGAAAGCTCCTACTGCATGAGCTGTCATATTATATATATGACAAGGATATGCTGGCCATCATGCATGCATTGGCCAAGTTCCGTCAGTACTTGGTGGGAAACAGATTCCGAGTGAAGACTGATCACAACAGTCTTTGACATTTCATGGGGCAGCAGGGCCTCAATGACAAGCAACAGAGCTGGGTCAGCAAGGTGCAGGCCTACGACTTCGATATTGAGTATGTGCAGAGCAAGCACAATGTGGTGGACGATCCTCTATCCTCGAGACCAGCTGGGTTATATCTTATGAGCATCTTCCAGGATTGGAAGGCTCAACTGTTGGTTGGGTACTCCAAGGACATGAAGGCCTACGAGGTGCTAGAGGGGACACATGCAAATGATCATTACGATGTGATGGATGAGGTCATCTATTACAAGGGGCACATTTACTTAGTGCCTAACATGTAGTTGAGGGAGAGGGTACTCCAGGCTAGCTCACGATTCACCAATGTTTGGATACCAGGGGTTCCAGAAGACTTACATGGTTGTTCAGGAGAGGTTCATGTGGTGAGGCCTCAAGGAGGACATGCTATAGCATGTAAGGGAATGTGAGGCCTGCCAGTGGAACAAGGGGGAGCTGACTTACCCTATAGGGTTATTGCAGCCACTGAAATTCCAGAGGGGAAATGGGAAAGTATCTCGATGGATTTCATCACAGGGCTCCCCAGAGTACAGGGGAAGGATTGCATATATGTGTTGGTCGATAAGCTGACCAAATGTTCCCACTTCTTTGCTATCCCCACTAGATTCACGGTTGCCTAGGTTGTCGAGTTGTTCTTCCAAGAGGTTTTCAGACTACATGGACTCCCCAAGAACATTGTTAGTGATAGAGACAGTAGATTCATGGGTGGATTTTGGTAGGCGCTTTTCAGGTTGGTTGGGACAGAGCTTACTCCTAGCACTAGTTACCACACTCAGATGGACAGCTAGATAGAGAGGGTCAAAAAGTGGTTGGAGGGGTACCCGAGGAACTATGTGACAGGTCAACGGAGGACGTGGATTTAGTGGTTTCACTTAGGCGAGTTTTGCTACAACACCACACACCACATGTCTATCGGTATGACTCCTTTCCGTGCTCTCTATGGTTACGATGCTCTAACTTTTGTTGATGTTATTTTTAGAGACAACCAAGCCCCAAAGGCCAAATACTGGGTCCAAGAGAGCCAAGATATCCTCAAAGCTCTCAAGGATAATCTAGTGACTGCCCAAAATCAACATAAACTATATGCAGATCGACATAGGGTAGAGAGGTACTTTGAGGAGAGGGACCTAGTGTACTTCGATTGCAACCTTACAGATAGTCTACGCTGAAACACAATGAGGGAGAGAAGCTACAACCATGCTTCTATGGGCCCTACTAGGTGACTAGGTAGGTTGGGGAGGTGGCCTATGAGCCAGTGCTGCCTCCGAGGAGTAGGATGCATAACATATTTCATGTCTCATGCCTGAAGAAGGCGTTGGGACAACAAGTGATTGCAACAACTGATCTACCCCCATTGGATGATGAGGGCCATTTGGTGCTGGAACCAGAGGCCATACTGGAAAGCAGGGGGAGAAGACTGAGGAGTAGAACTATCAGGGTGTTCTTGGTGCACTGGAAGTACTTGTTGGATGAAGTTGCCACCTGGGAGGGTGAGCACATACTAGAGCACTTGGCTTTGAGGTTGCTTGAGGGCAAGCAAAATTTGGGAGGGGAGGACTATCATATTCCTTCTCAAATGAATTAGTCACGGGGTGCAACAACACAATTTTGGCATAATTTTTGGCTTAGGAGGATCCCACACGCAGAACTTAGGAACTATAGGCAATTCGATTTATTTCTGGTAGCTAGTGGAATATGGGGGCCACCACATGCATAATTTGAACTTGGACAAGGAATGCATTGGAGTGAATTTGAACTAGTGGAAGGAAGGGCTCACAAGAGGCTAAGGGAGTCCAAAGTGAGAAAAGAAGATGGAGCTCTCATTTTGCAAGATTCTGATTATTTGACAAATAAACTTACTCTTGTACACTCTGCTGCTTAGAGAGCTAACAATTGTTTAGCCATTAGTCTTCCGTAGGGAAGATCCAACCTCTACTTCTGGGGACTATCTGTGTCCACCCTAGGGAGGTTGTTCCATATAGGTTGCAGGAGTTTCAACATCGATTCACGATTCATCCAGCCACACAGAGGAAGGGACTGCATACTTTCTGGGCAACCAGAAATATGGAGAAGAGGATTGAGCTAGCCAGGAGGTCCTAACTTATTGGGAGTTTCGAGAGCAAGGAAGGTAGAGGGCAGAGGGTATTTTCTCATAGTTTTGCAGCCAACTAGTTAGTACACACAACAATACACATTTCTGGACAGAGGGACTGCATAATGACCTCTGGCCGCAAATTTGCGGGGCTTAGGTGAGCAACCATCTTGGCCAAGGGGGGAGCAAGGGATCAACTACTACAGGTGAAATCAACAATTGAGGGGTGTTGGATTTGAAGGTTGTTTCCTACAAATCAAATTTAGCAACAATAGCCAGAGAGGGGCTTCCAAGAGGCTGAAAATATAAAGTCAAAATCAAAGAAATTCCCTTTTGGGTTTTTCTGTGTTTTGTCCAAGGAGCCTAAGGCTAAAAGCATAGAATTTTCTGGGTAGTTTTTGGTCACATCCAGCAGGTCGAAATCAGTAGAACAATAGTTTTCTGGGACAACGCAATGCATAGTGGTGCAACAACTGAACAACCATCTTTCTAGTTATTCCATCACCTGGATTTGGTCTAGCTTGTCCTTGAGACAAGCCCAGGTGTACCACTTCATTCATATATTATACTCATGCTCTCATATTTCATAATATATGTCTCAACAATTCCATTTTTACAGTGTTTCATGGGTGTTTGATACATGTTTTTAATTTTATGCTACTGCACTATTTGTTTATTTGAAATATCACTTAAATTCCTATTTAGGAACATTAGAAAAGATTAACTAAAGGTTGGGAATGACTCACTAGGTTTTCAATATATCGAGAAGAGGACAACTGCTTCAGGAAGATAGATATTGCCAATGACAATGAGAATAGATGCCTCTGAGTTTTTGAATGATAATGGTTTCAAGCTTTGGAAAACCATACAGAGTTGCCTTGTTTCCCTAAAGAGCTCTAGAAGTTTAGTTATTTCGCACTAAACATAGGCTTTTTAAGTTGTCCTATAGAACTGAGACCCTCTTATAGTCGATCACATGATCTGAGCTTTGGATCAAATTGCATACAACAAACACACCCATATCATTCTTGGATCGAAATTAGTTGTCGATTTTCGAGGCCAAAAACTGTGCTCCTCTACACAGGGTTCATTGTAATTCCCTATTCTGACGGCATTTTCACTATGATGGTAGTACAGAAAAAATTTGAACAATGTTTACCTGTAACCGTGATGCGGAGAAGAGAGATACTTGAGGCTAGCGAACAGAGATATCTCACTAGCTAGGTCCATATGCTAAACTACATTATGAACAAATCTGGTCCAAGGATCCTCGACTAGAGTCACTTCCTGTCTATGAAGATTCCATGGTGGCATTCAATATTGGATATGTCATGATCAAGATTGAAGATTTGATGGTAAACATTCGATATTAGGTATGTAGCGATCAATCAACTGAAGATTCGATGGTGGTTGGAATTCGATATTGGGTCCGCTAGTCCTAAAACCATAATTCCAACTCTCTTAAATGTCATTTTCCACATTATGAAAAGTTTGTTGTTGGGATATCATTTTCCCGCACTATGAAAAGTTTGTGGTTGGGCGGGGTATTGCAAAGCAAATTAAAGTAAATTTTAAAAAAGTGTTAGATTTTTCCAATGCTAAAAAAATTAGATACAATATTTTATTTATACTTACATATTCTAATTGTATATGAGAAACTAATAGGATTTTACATGTTCTTGGTTGTGATATTAGGTGATATATATTATAATAATAAAAATAAAATAATTTAATTTTAAGGTTATGTTTTTATGCAATGATTTTGTTATTAAAGTTTATGGAGGCAAAATGTGAGATATTGGAAGGAAACCGATACTTTTAACTTGGTTGAATTGAAAGCATTTAGTTGTTCTTGCATATTAGGTGGGTAAAAATAAAATAGAGTATATAGTAAATGGAATTAATAGTTAAAAACAATTGTTGGTTTATTAAAATTCATATGTCAATTTGGAAGGAGTAGAATACACGTCTTTCTTTAGGTTAAATATATTCAAATTGTTGCGTGAATGGGGTTGTAAGACCCTATGTTTTCAGCTTGAGAAAATGGAGTTCTCTCCTAGTCATTCGCATAGTTTAGGTTGTTGTAAGCAAAGTAGGTGTTTTTCCTTAAGACGTGGACATTTTATTTTAAGTAGTGTGATAATGTGGTTTCAATGAGGCATTAAAATAGGGAATGAGCATGCACATTCGAGATGCTATTGTTAGGTTATGCTTTAGGTATGAGTGCATGTCTAAGAAGACTCTAACAAAGGTTGAAGAGTTTGAATAGTTAGAGATGTTGGAGAGTTGTAGTCTCAATTATAGGTTTATACAAGTAATTTAAGCACCATGAGAAGTTGTGAAGCAAACTTAAGACATTTGACAAGATACACGAAGGAAACTTGGAAGTGGTACTAAGTGAACATTCCTTTATCAAAGTTCATACCCTCTCCTTCGCACTACCACTTTGCAAGACAAAGAAGAAATGTGAAATAGATGTGCAACCCACTAAATAAGTTGGCAAAGTTATTGCAACATATATAGGTGGTCATGTCATGTTGCAAAAGGAGGTGTTGGCCCACTCCCATTTTCAATAATTTTTCAACCTTTGAATTTAATTCCCTGTGAATGTGATCAAATGATATGACCCTAAAGATTCTAATAAGATCCATAACTTTAATCATCCTCTGATCCAATAAAGAAGTGTATAAGGAAGTATAACCTTTCATCCAATCTATAAAAACCTTTGAGTCCATTATGACTTGTAAGTTTATATTGTTGAAGTGACACAATTAAAATGACTAACATAAATGAATAATTCATATTATTGCAGTTCTTGTTAGTTAGTCATATTTTTGTTCCTAGACTAAATTAGTCATTCACGTTAGTCAGTTTTAGTAGTATTACTCATTAGCTAGTCATATATTTTAACTTCGGAATAAATTAGTCATTTATGTTAGTCATTGTTAGTTGGGTCTCTTAATATTTCTAATGTTTGGTAGTATGTCACTTGGGAAAGTTGTGTTGACTAACATTTTTAGTTACCGAGTCACTAATTTCACCATTTTCTACTAGTGACATTAGGGCTCCTAGGGCATCAATTTCTCAACAAACCAACCATAGAAAAACTTTGATCTCTTAGCCACTACTACGCTAGTGTATCTCCTAGGCCTCCTATAAATTTGAGGGAATTCTTACTATGGGGTTGTGATATATCCCGATCCCTAGCCTCGAGATTGGTTTTTTCTCTAAGTTTCCCTAAGGCTAGTTCCTCATAGGGATCATTTTGCAACTTTAAGTGAAAATCATTTTTTTGATCCCCGATTTATTCACCATAGATTTATTCGCTAATTTTGAACTTCATTTTTACATGATTAATTTGTAATTACCTCAAGAAATTGTTTCGTGGAGGAAATGAGGAGTTTCTCCTTGGGTCACTTACCTCCAAATTTTTTCCAAGGGTTTATTTAACCAAGTTTATTTTTTTTTTGTTCTTTTCTTACTTTCTTAAGCATCTCGAGAGCTCATTCATACCTCTAACACTTGTTACAAGTTCTTACTTTAAAGGATCTTGTATAATTTCCTCTCTATTCCAACTATTATGACGAATGCCAATTGTTCATTTTTTTACAAGTTTTCCTTTTATTAAACCCTCCACTCCTTTAATTTAGGGATTTTCCTTTGTACAGAGCATATGCCAACAATTCACTGAGCTTATCTTCCTTCTAAACATTATGTCCATGGTAAGGATTTTATTATATAGCGACTCTTAGAGTGCATGAAAAGTTTACTCCAATTTTCTTAAGATTCACTTAGATCTTAATTCTTGTAATATTACTTGTACAAGGGGGTAGAGTTCAATGAAATGTAAGGATCGTACTCAGGTAAGTATGATCCCTAGCTTAAAATGATTTTCTTACTTTTTTTCAACATCATTTTATAATTTAAGTCCCTCCCTTTTGTTTAACAATAGATACAATATTACTTTCATAAACTTAAAAATAACAAAACTTAAACTTTTCTAGGGAAATAGCTTTTTACTCTATGAGCCTTTTACAATTATCCCTATCTATCACATAGAAACATAAATAATATATACAACTCAATTTCTCCACAACACATGATCAAATAATTCAAAAAAAAAATCCGTATTTTTTAAAATATAATAGGAATAACCATGTTACTCCCAACAAATGAATTTCTTACTTCAAGAATTTCCCCTTGAGCGTCAGGCTCTTTTTTGTTAGGAAACAAATTAGTAACTTTCACATATTTTCCTCCTCAAGCCCTAGCAACGTCCTATTATATCTGGTTTGAAAGGTTTATCTATGTAGGTCTATTGTTTATATCCCACCAAAACCTTGACTTTATTTCTAGATTTACTTTCTCTCCCACAATCTTGTTTTCTAAATCATATTCCATTCATGATATTTCTCTCCAGTCATGATCATTCTTGTGGTGTGGACCTCATTCCCTAGAAGATGGAGTATTTTATGCCCACTAGCATTTGTTGGACTACAACTATTTTTAAATGTTTCCTAACAATTGGGGCCTAACTGCTCCCGTGGTGTATCCTCTTTTATTTTTTTTTATTTTTTTTTATTACAGTGGAATCAGAAACAAGTGAAGCCTTGTGACTCGCGTTACACAGGGTCGATTCTGACCGCTACCTCTATAACCACTGGGAGCTCTGTCCGCCCCTCTATATAGCTCCAGGGTAAGTCCGGGGAATTTGAACTCATGACCTTTAGTACGGAGCCCGCCTTTCTAACGAACTTCACCGCAGTGTGATTACCAACTCGCCTACCCCTGTGGGGCTAAAAGGTGAGTGGGCTTGTCCCGGGCAAGTCACTCCTCACGACTAGTCAACACCCTCACTCGAGTCTGAGAACAAGACCTCACCGTCTTTACAAGTCCGACTTTACCAACCAGCCGCCTTCGTCGACCTTATATCCTCTTATATTTTCAAAATAACAAAAAAGTGAAATAATACTTTATTCATAACAATATATTAAGATTTCAATCTACCAACAAAATTTAGTCTTGTCTCCCAAATCCAATACTTCCACAATATTTACAAGTAAATATAAATAATAATTGACAATGTTTGTGAGGACCACATTAGCAAAAAGATACATGTAAAAAACATTTGATGATGCAATTCCAAAATGTAATATCCTTTTTTGGGAAAATGTAGTAAATAACATAGATGTGTTTGAAACAAAAAATGGTAACTAATAAATAGCCAAAATAACACAACCAACAAATCAAATACACAACATACTCTAGCAATCACTAATCCATTTTATTAATCATCAATATAAGTACATAAAATGAGATGGTACAATAGAACCTAGGCTTGCTCAACGAGTAAAGAAAAAACCAAAAATATGATCCAAATGAAGTAGGTCCCAGAATGAAAATGTGCATTGTCCTGTGGATCATCAACTACAGACTAGTTGAATAATAGGATGACCTCATCTATAAAATGCCTATATCACCCTCGAAACACACCCACCAAATCATCCCCAAAAACCCAGAAAAACCCAACAAGGGTTTGGCTTCAATACAGAAGATGGTAGCACACACCAAAGAAATGTTTATATGGCCCTATATAAGAAATGTTCCTTCGACAATGCTTTCAATCCCACTACTAGAAATTGCCCCAAATATCCTACCTAAAATACTTTTTAGCAAACCCCCAACTCCTGCTCCAAATATAGAATTCGATATAACTCATCAAAGGCGTACACAAGCCCTCCCAAAGAGAATACACATTGAAAATATGTAGAATTTGTCCCCCACAAACTCCCCTATTCTTCACCTGCAATATCCTCCAAAATTGTATCTCCAAAGCATAGGAATAAGTCCTTCGACTCTCACTGCCAAAATTACTAAAGCAACCCAACTGACAAGTCAATTCACCCTGCCCTTACCCCCAAGGGATGCACACTATTGATTCATAATACAAAATATGATACTCTATGGAAGCCCTGAAATAGAAGTCCCAAATTTCTAGCTAGGGAGACACTTGAAGTTCTCTGAAACTAGCTTGGAATCTCAAATGGGACTCCTTGTACTCAACAACACTCTGGACCTTATTCTAAACAAATCCAAGATATGTTAATTTCTAAAATGTGATGGTCAAAAGATAATCTAAAGTGCTCCCTCCTTGCCTTTAAATGAGCTTGGCCTCATATGCTCTCCTTAGTGGTCCCCACTTTGCCTCCAACTCACACTCCCTCTATAATGGTGGACATTACCTTCTTGGTGGCCCCCACTTTACCTCCAAATCACACTCCCTCTCTAATAATGTGCATTGCCTCCTTGGTGGCCCCCACTTTTCTTCCCAAAATTACACTTCCCTATCTAGTGGTGTGCATGGCCTCCTTGTGGCCTACACTAACATCCACATATTGTAAATTAAAAATTGGGGACATTACATTCCTCCCTCTCTAAATTTACTTTCCCTCATGCAATGTTTGAACAAGTGAGTTCTCTATTTTCTAACCCAAACTACCTCTGCAAGCAATAATGGGGTCCCAAATGTGCCATTAAGTCGCCCCAGATATGTGTGATAGCCTTCCAAAAAGGAATCCATCGATACTAGGATTCCAACTCTTCAAGCTTGATGTGAAGCACCCCTTGCACCATGAATAATCCAAAAATTTATTGGTGCAAGAGAACTCCCACATAATATCAACATGAAGAGTACCTCGATACTGCCAAACCCCTGTCAACCCCTTGGGAAATTGTCTTGCTGAGAAATCGATCCTAGGATCCTCAAGAGTGAACTCCTTAAGGTACAAATCAAGTCTCATAGAATAGGTCCCTTGTCCCTTTGAGCCAATGATATCCATCTCCTTTTGGTCATAAGGCCATCCATGTGAAGTGTTATGCCATCCCAACATGCCCCTTAGAAGTGTTTTACCTACTCCCAAAAGGAGGCCCACTAGGATATCTAGGTGTCCTTTCTAGGTAGGAATACACTCTCCCCAATATGTGACCCAAATGTTATTCCTTGTAGCTCTAAGGTCCCCTACTAATCTCGAAGTGATACCACCATGTGTATGTTGTGTCGGTCTCTTCATAAATCCGACCCTCACATGGTGTTGCAAAGTCATCCACTCTTATAATCCTTTGTCAAAACACCAATAAGGGTTAAGTCAATTACAGTGAAATATATCTTTCCAAGGCATCCCAGTAAGAATCTACCAATCCATGTCCAGTATTTGGGAAAAACAATAACAGGGAATGCCTTCCTCGATCCATAGTTATGATATTAACAATCCCTAACCATTCATCCTAAGGAAGATGTGGTCTTGTCTTTATCATTCCCATGATCATACCGGAATAAGGTAGTCCACTAACCCAATGGATCCCTAGATACAACATCCAAATTTTAATCCCATCACTTCCAATTCCTACTGGTGGCCACTACGTAGTGTGATGGCTAGTAGAAACCACATGTGTCGGTCGTCCTGCCATACTAGTCTAGTGCCCTAAGTCATCAACGAATCACTAGTGTGTGAATTGCTCTCCGTAAAACTGAAACCCAATGGAAGACTTGCATGATATTCCCCTATAGAAATCATATTATACCTAAGGGTGGATGAATTGCCACACTACAAGAAAAAAGGTCATTGGTGAGGGTCATGCCTATGACAGACCTTTAAGGTCCATCACCAATGTCACATATGGTGATGGTGTTTAAAAAAGCATTGTTGTAAGTGTATACAATGATGGTCCTTTAAGGTTTGTCACCAAAGCTATTTTCAATGACACTTTTGGTGAGGGTCATTAAAGGCCTGTCACTGATTCTCTCTTTGGTGATGCTTTTGGTGAGGTTCATTAAAGGCCCATCACTAATCTCTCTTTGGTGACACTTCTAGTGGCGATCTTTTATTGACCGTCACCAATGATCTTTTTGGTTACTTTTGGTGACGATCAATAAATGTCCGTCATCATTGATCATTCCAATGAGTTTTTGATGATGCTTCATGCTTGTGACAGACCTTCAAGGTCCATCACCAATGTCGCATATGGTGATGGTCTTTAAAAAATCGTTGTTGTAAGTGTATATAATGATGGTCCTTTAAGTTTTGTCACCAAATCCATTTTCAATGACACTTTTGGTGAGGGTCGTTAAAGGCCCGTCACTAATTCTCTCTTTGGTGACACTTTTGGTGAGGGTCGTTAAAGGCCCATCACTAATTCTCTCTTTGGTGACACTTCTAGTAATGATCTTTTATTGATCCTCACCAATGGTCTTTTTGGTTACTTTTGGTGACGGTCAAAAAAATTTCATCATCATTGATCATTCCAAAGATTCTTTTATGACGCTATGTACATGTTACTATATTTTTTGTCAAAATATAATGATTTAAGACCATTGTTGTGGAGTCTTTTTCATTATGTGTCCAAGGTCATAGTGGTTATAATAGTCAGTCAATTTGTTAAGAAGTAATTAATGTGTATCATTTCCCTCAAGTCATAAGCATATAATTTTCCTATGAGTCAACACATGATTCATCTCTATTAGGTTTATTATCTAGCAAATTTCCTTTAAATAAAGTTCCACTAGTGTGTGTATGAACTATATTATTTAATACATAATCAAGCTCTATCAATTCTATTAATGAGAGAGACCTAGCACTCTTCAACACTCATGGCACACCTTAACATGCCTTGGAACAATACACTAACATTCCTTGGCACCTTGCATGTCTTGGAACATCTTTGTACCTAGAACATTTTGCCATGAGTAGGATGCCCAAGCACATGTTGGCATGCCCTAACATAGCATAGCACTCCCCTATCATGTGTTGGCATGCCATGCAGTACCTAGCATACCCTAGAACACCTTGGCATAATATTTCATTGACAAACATTATCACTTGGCACACATTGGCACTTGGCATGCATTGGAACATATTATTAGTGTGCCTAGCATGCCACTTTTGAAAAAGATAAAGTCCCAACTTATTAACCTTCTTATGTGTTCATTTTCTTGCATTTTAGCTTGGTTATTCCTTTTGTTTCCTTGAAACTCCTTGACGCATATTGGCATACTCTGGCACCATGCACATCCTAGCATGTCTTAGCACCTGGCATGCCTTGGCACTATTTGGCACATGTTAGCACACCCCACAACTACCTAGCACACTCTATCACTTCTTTACATTCCCTGATATTCCCTGGCATGCCTTACCCGTGCTTAGCATACCTTATCACTCCCTCCTTAGCATGATAGCCAACACTCATTGACACTCCCTTACCTGCATATTCATTCACTTCCATGCATTTTGACCTAGTGCTCCCTTGTGTTGTCCTAGTACTCCCTAACACTCCTCTGCATGCATTGGCACTCTCTAGTACACCTTAGCACTCTTCGATATGCTCTGCCACTTCATAGCATGCATCAGTACACTCCCGGACACACATTGGCACTTGGCAAATCTTAGCATGTTTGGCATGCAATGAGATGACTTTGTATTCTTTGGCATGGTTTAATATTAAAGTTATTTGAGATCAATTATTGGAAACTAGATGAGAAGAAACGGAGGAAGATTTGGCACTTAGAATGCATTAATGACACTTGGCAATTGGCACCTAATGTTGGTGTGCCTAGCATGCCCCTCATGAAAAAGGTAAATTGATGACTTATTAACCCTATAATGCGCTCATTTCCTTGTAGTTTAACTCGTTCCTCCCTTTTGTTGCCTTGACAGCCCCTGACATGCATTGTCACACCCTTGTACATCTTGGCATGCCTTAGCACTTAGCACATCTTAGCTTAATTTGACATGTCTTTGTACTATCTGGCACATGTTAGCATGCCCTAACATTCCCTAACACACCTTGGCAGTCATGACCTCACAACTAGCATTATATTTTTCCATGACTTGGAAACCTTACATTCACTAGAACACCTTGGCACTCCCTAGTTTTCATGCCCTCTGTTATCCTCCACAATGTCCCAGGTTGATGAGGAGATCGATGGAGGTAACCATAGACCAAAATTTTAGTTTGGTAGCTATCCCTACAAAACCAGAGAGGGATCTCTCTATGAAATCACAACCAAGAGATGGCTGGAATGTAAAGGATTTTAGGTTAGATAGCTAGGCTCAAGTGGGTTTTGGAAAATTTAGGGTTTGTTGCTGGATAAGGGAGAAAGACCAGGTAGCTAGGTTAGAGGATCAAAGGGTTACAACAACAAAGATATAAAGGAGCAAGGTAGCATTACTTTTGTGATGGATCTTAGGGTTTTTTGGTGTAGTGTAGTGATCCAGGTGGATATTGGTGGCCACCTGGGAAATCCACTTGGACCCCCACCATTGTTTCTTTCAGCTTTTCAGTTTCCTTAATTGTAGCCCAGTTTACTATTTTTCACAATTTTTTGGGTCCTGAACTTCCAGAGTCGTTTTGATGCCCTAAACGACGTTTTTTTGGGAAAACTAGGAGCAATATAGGTCCACAAACTGATGTTTCCCTTCCCAAAGTTGTAGTTCTCGGATAGATATTTCTAACGAGATACCTTGCACGTCAAACAGAGATTGTATGCCAAAGTTACGACCCCGGGAAGTTGATGTACCAATTTACCCAAACAGGGCCCACAATTTGGTGTTTCATCTTCTAGGGTTAGGTTTTGGAATGTTAAGGGTTTTCCATTGTTTCTCATAATAAATAGGCCTTTGAGCTTCATTGTAACACAGTTTAGATGCATGTAGCCACCACATCTCTTCTCAGAGATAAGCTACCATCGCCCTAGCTGGTTTATTTCCAATTTTGTTTGTAAGCATATTTCAGTATTTTACATTAATGAAATGAAGTATTATTTCCGTTGCATATCTGTGTTTATGGTTATCTCTATAATTTTTTGCATTCCTGTTTAAATCTAGATCAGTGGTATCAGAGTGGTTTGCTTTTTCTCTGTTTCTCTTTTCATGTCCCCAACAAGGTCGAGATATAAGGAGTTAGGGCTTGAACTAGTCGAACCTTTGCAAGACTAGCCTTGCAAATCTCAACGGCCTCCCATGGCAGATGAAAAGAAAGACAAGGGGGCAGGAGATCCTATCAAAATCTTGCTCGAAGAAGCCCTCGAGTGACAAAGGAACGCAATGATGGACAACTTCACCCAGATCCTTCAGCGGCTACCCAGGGGCGACACATCGGCGTCCAACAACTACTTTGGAAATGCCACACCATTTAAGGTACAAGTTAATTTTGAAATCCCCATATTCGAGGGTCAGATAGACGTAGACGCCGTTGATAAATGGTTAAATCTTCTAGAGGGTTAATTTTCTGTTCATGATTTTTTCAGTCGAGAAAAGATTATTTTCACTCTTTTCAAAGCAGCCCCCCATGTCAAGGATTGGTGGGAAACCTACTGCGAGCAGAAGGATGAAGGTACAAGATCACTATTTTCAGCTGCACCCACTTGGGATTCATTTCCAGAGGCCATCAAGGGGCAGTACTACCCTGTCGAAAGCTATGAGGATCAATACATAAAGTGGACCACGCTATTTCATTTTTTACAACATCAACATTTTCATTGCATAACAACTCTATTCATATTGATGAATATAACATGAATTCTTCCACTATGAATAGAAAGTCAATTCTTCCACTTAGTCCTAATCCTAAGGAATATGAGAGAAACGCTGATGAAAGAGGGGATGGAGAATTTCAAATAAATAAAGAGTCACAGATTCCACTTAGTCCTAATTCTAAGGACTATGAGAGCAGCAATGATGAAAAGCATGATGACAAATTTCAAAAGAATGGAGTGCCAGGGTGTCCACTTAGTCCTAATCCTATGGACTATGAGAGCAGCAGTGATGAAGATCATGATGATGAATTTCAAAAGAATGGAGTGTCATGGTGCCCACTTAGTCCTAATTCTAAGGACTATGAGAGTAGCAGTGATGAAGAGCATAATGATGAATTTCAAAAGAATGGAGTGTCACAATGTCCACTTAGTCTTAATTCTAAGGACTATGAGAACAACAATGAGGAAGAGCGTGATGACGAATTTCAAAAGAATCGAGTGTCACGGTGTCCATTTAGTCATAATTCTAAGGACTATGAGAGCAACAGTCATGAAGAGCATAATGACGAATTTCAAAAGAATGGAGTGTCATAGTGTCCACTTAGTCCTAATTCCAAGGACTATGAGAGCAGTAGTGATGAAGAACGTGATGAGGAATTTCAAAAGAATGGAGTGTCACGGTGTCCACTTAGTCCTAATTCTAAGGACTATGAGAGTGTTGTGGTAAAAACACAACCCCCCATTATTGATGTGTTTACTTCAAATAATGGGGACCCTTTCTATAAAAATTTGGCTAAACACCCTTTTGGATTTTTATTTTAGTTGACTGCCCTACGTTTTTGTTAATTTTTAGTTTTCTTTGGATTCTTGTTTTGATTGTTTTCTTAGAATCGATTTTTTACAAGCTTCCCATTGACGCTTGTTTCGCCTCATTTGGTCAACTGGTTTGAAATGGCACTCCTTTGAAGTCTCATTATTTATCTAGCCTGGGTTAAAAATGTATAAAATGTACAATACTGGATTTTGTAAATAAATTAGTTCAATAAGGCATTCATTCTAAATATTAACTCGTAGCAAGTTTTTACTAACATTTTTTCATTTTTAGTCATGCAGCCAAATTATTAATTATCGGGGTTTATTTTTCATTTATTTTCCAAGTAGCTATCGTTTAGAAACTAAAATAAAACAAAAAATGAAAATTTAAGTTTAAAATTAAATTTTAAATTAATTAAATAATTAAAATATTATATAATCAATTAATTAATTACAAATTTAAAACAAACAAAAAAATATAAAAAATAAATAAATAATCGCATCGGGAGTTCTATTCGCAACAAATTTTAAAGAACCTCGATAAGCCCATTAGCCATCCCCGATGCGATATTGGGTCGGGAATTCTATTCGCAACAAATTTTAGGGACCCTCGATATCCCCTCCTTCCCGATTCGCCTATGCGATGGAGCATGAGGCATTAACTTAAGTCTCATGAAAAGATTTGATATCTGTTTTTTTTTATATAATACGTTTTGATATTTATTTTTCAAATCACTCACATATGAGTGACGTATGAGTAAAGTTAATAAGTAGTGGTGTAGGTTAGTGTATTTTTAACATTAGTTTATATATTAGTTTATATATATGAGTGGAGTTAACAAGTAGGGTAGGTTAATATATATTAATTAGTTTATATATTAA
>APFE031282077.1:0-10231 GCA_000404065.3 Pinus taeda | reverse complement strand
AAATTTTCTTTTTATTTTTATAGGTGAAATCTTTCAAGGGATCAAAGAAAGGAGTATATTTTTTAAGTTTCCAACCCTTAAAAGCCCTAGACGTCTAGGGCTTTTAAGCCCATTTTTGTAGGTTATTTATTTTCAAATTGGGGAAGAAACTCATTTTTTGAAGGCCCTAGCCCTTACCCATCCTAAAAGGCTAGTGTTTGAAACTTATTTTGCATGAACTAAGAAGCTCATAAGCTGTACAAGGTTAGATCTCATTACAAATAAAGGTTTCTTCAAAGGATTGAGATTTTATCTCTAATAATTTGTGATTGCAATAGCCATAAGGTCTGATCTTTGAGTTTTTTGAGCTAACATTTTGTGAGTACAGGTGTTGAGGAGTGATTTCTCTCACATCTCAAAACTTGGCATAGGCCATTGGGACTTGGGGTTTGCTTCTATTTCCTTCATCTCTCAATTTGATTGACTGCATAATTTATATCAGATTTGATATATGGATATAACAATGGCATAATCATCATAATACAAGCCTAAAGAACCCACACATTAAGCTAATAACTCATACAAGACATCAAAATAAATTACAAGGGTTTAATATATCAATTTTATTGTTTTATGTCGGCTGTCATATAATTTTCAAGGTCTGATTTGAAATTGCAGATGTCTGATTTGAAAGTTTCAGGTCTGATATAATTGTTACAACAGTTTATTCAGGACATAAACACACATAAAATAAGCCTAAATTCATTAATAAGTCACTTAAGGCATTGAACATTAATCTTGTAGTTAAATTGATTACATATAAGTTATTTTTATGGACCGTTGGGAAATTTCTAGATTTGATATATTTGCTACAACCATTTATGCAGTCATATAAACTAAATAAGAATCATCGAAATAGACTGCTAATACAAAATTTGCATACCTCTGAATATAAGGTTGCAGTGATGATAAATCACATATAAATCTCTAAAATTGTGTAAAGAAATTTTACAATTCATAATCATTCATGGTTGAAGTGATTTGGGCTTAATTTTAGTCATTGGCGTCTTTTATTGGAAATCATTGGCTAATTAGATAAGTGCTCTAAGTTTCCTAAATTTCTATCATTGTTATCACTTGTTGGTCAATATCATTGTGGAATTATTGTAAGAAGATCTATTTTTGGTGTTGACACTTATATCATTGAGCACTTGGTCTTGTTTAAGATTTTCTTTCAGTATATTGTTAAGTAATCTTCTTATAAGATAATCAATGTCAAGTACTTGAATCACATAAACAATCTTAACTCAAGGCTCACTCATAATCCTTACATATCATTCTAGGAATATTTTTACATCTAATAATTTATCTCCAAGCATAACCCTGGTCGATAGACATTTAGGACAACCTTTTTCACCTAGTTTGAGGAGCCTAACAACTCTTTAGTGGCTAACACGGTGACCTTGTAGCCGTTAGAGTCACAACCTCTGCAGCGCCGGAGGCATTGGGTGGTTAGAACACAGGGGGAGGTATCGTTAATCAAGCCTTTGCTTACTTCCCGTTGGATTCTATCCCACAACCTACTCTAGAGACTAGTTCCAAAATAGTTAAGAGGAAGGAACCATATAGAACAAGCATATAATTCAAAGTAACCAAGATTCTTGGATTTCACCTAAGTCTTAGGATTTGCATATCATATAGGTTAGTTAAGGATTCAAGCAGTGGTTGTTCATCTGGTCATTTGGTCCTTAATTGATATAAAACAAGTAAGTTGACTCCATAAGGAACTGGTCTCATTGATAATTAAATCTAATCTCTAAAATCTTTCTAAACCAACCAAGTGGCTAGGCCATTCAATTGTTTCTCATGGACTCGTTGGTTGCCAACTTGTCTTTCATTTCTATCTTTCGTAGGGACTAACCCCCATAGCCTATTATTGGGAGACAACTATAATGGAGTGGGTGGGGATCAGAGTGACACCCTCCACCCTGAGTCTTTGTCGTACTATGCTTGTACAATATGATTGACAACACACCATTCTCTATTTAGATGTATTTTCTTCTTTGTTCGACTAAAACCTTTGGGCAAATTGTTATCCCCACGATACCATTTTTGTCATCATTTGTTCAACACCCCACAAAAATGCCTCCTCACACGGGTATATGAACCACTATATGGTTTTCCTCCCTGACAACCATGAGGGCAGAAAAACTTGTTGCTTCCACCACCCTTTCCCCCCTTAAAGTTTGGTCACAAAATTTCGCAAGGGTGTTAATGAAACTTTCCCCTCTAGCATTTTAGTGTCCCATTCATCCCCTTCCTCTTCAAAACCTTCCTCCTCATCATACATTGGGTCACTCATATGGGGACCACTATCCTCTTGTTCTTGTTCCCTTCTATTCCTACTCTCCCTTGACATCATGTAAACCACAAGTGGAATGATACATAGAAGCCAAAAGAACACCATTTTGGAATATGAATATAGATGGAAAATCTGCAATGAAATGAGAAAGAAGAAAGAATGGGAAAGAGTAGGAGAGGGAGGAGAAAAAATACAAACAACAATGACAGACAAATTAGGGAGTTTGGGGTTTACATTTACCTCTTTATCTCTTGTAGATGGAATCCCTTCTTTACTCCTCCAAGCTCCTCCTTCACTGCTTCTATCTCCTCCTCCTTCATTCTTCCAAGCTCTCCAGAAATACAAGAGTGAGGAAATGAGAGGGGAAAATGAGCTTTATCCCCATCTATTATTTCCCTAACTCAACCTGAAACCACCCCTCAACTCAAGTTAGAGAAAATAAAAATAAAATAAGTTTTTTGGGTTAGCCTCCATGGAACTGCCCGTCAGGCATCGAATATGCTTGGGATCCATATGAATCTGCGCCTGATTTTCCACGAATCTGAGGTGGATTTGCAGTTCAGAAATCTAGAACCACGGATATGGCTGCCACGATTTTGAATTTCCAAGAACTGTGTTTTCCATCCTGATCTAGTTCTGGATTTCCAAACTGTTGATCCTGATTTGGATCCTTGGGGGGAGAGGAGGGAATTTCATTCAACATTGGGGTGAACTCTGAAAGGCTAGTCGTCCAAGTGATCTATGCAGGCCCTATGCCACCCTAGCGCTGCCTACCAAACACATTGCCTGAATCGACTGCCAATCTAGCCGCCCTACCTGCTGATGACTAGGAAACTGTCTCTTCAGCCCTCTGGAAAACTTTCCCAGCCTTTGGATCTGAAAATGAGCTCCTCTTCAGGTGGATCAAGTTTCCCTCTTGAGGCTTTGGATTACCTCCACGTAGCCTCCTGGAGAAAATCTCGGCCTCCTCTTTCTAACTCTCCGCATCTGAAAAAAATCCCTCTAGAGTCACTATCTTTGCCCCACTTTGCTTCCCTTCTCTGGCTCAAACTATTCTAGCAACTGTTGCTGCTCTCTGGAAAGTTGAACTGCCTAAGGATATCGATCTCAAGTGTGTTTGTTCTCCATGGACTTCCTCTTATAATCTCTAGTTGGGACTCCAAAGACCAATATTAAAACATAATAGATGGTTGAGATTATTTCTGGATCGATTTGTGTGAGTTTCTAGATTATTCACACATTTCTTAATTAATATTGATTAAGTAACCAAATTTCCAAAGTTTAGACTTAAGAAATATTAAAAAATCGGTTAATAATCTAATTGTGACACTTCTAGGCAGAATTTCCAAAAACGATTTCTGGGTTATGGAGAACTCCTGTGTTTTAGCCTCTCCACAAAGTCTTGATACCAGAACACTTTTGATGTTACAAAAATAACATTCCCTCTTAGCGAGGAAGGTGTTCTAGTGCTACACTACTACTACAACACCCTATCTTTGTATCACCCTCTGTACGCTACTGATGTCTGGTCAATGTGGTTTCCTGCCACTTTCCACCAACCACTACGCAATTTTGATTATGCATCTTTGTTGCTACTGACATTGCTACACTACTTCTAACTTTGCATTGGTATTGCAACTCCCTCTCATCTGTTGCTACTGCTACTGCAACTATTACAACTGAGAAGCATCCAAAATATTGAATCATTTTTGTCTTTGTGTTGCATTTGTCTCATCAGCATCTGACTGCTATTAGCCTATGCACTGTCCATTAAGGAATCTGCGTTGTTGTTGACTCTGCTACTAAGCCTCCTGTTGTCCTGTCAACACTTCATTGCGCTCCTCAGTACCAGACTGCTACTAGTCTGCAACTGTCACTCTGGAATCTAACTGCATCAACTGACACTAATCCATCTTAATACTTAATATTGTGGGCCCTTGTATCAAGGTAATGATCCATGAGGAGGACACCTTAATGGACCCTACCAATATTCTACAACTCTGAGACTATAGCTCTATATCACCCCACCTCACTCTTGGAGGTATAGCTGCAACATGGTGAAGTCTTCCTCCAATCTGGACGACAACTTGTCTATCTCTACGGAGACTGCCACTTGGTCCTGCTTCTCCTTCTTTTTGAGAGGACACTGAGTACTGTAGTGGCCAAACTCGCCACACCTGAAGCACTTAACTAGATAGGTCCTTTTTCTTCTTCTTTTCATGTCCCTAACTAGAACCCTTTCATGCAAGAGCTACATTCTCCTCCTCCTTCTCACCCTTCAAGCCCTTGTCACTGTTTCCGAGAGCTCGTCTCATCTCCTCCTGTTGTAGGTCATACCAAATCTTATCCCATCTAGGAAATTGGTCTTGTCCCAAGATACTTTCAACAAAGACTTGCCACTCCTGTAAGACAATGTTTAGTGCCATATGCACAAGCTCTGTCAGTTGAGGCACTTCCCTAATGGCTGCAAGCTGATCATAGACTTCCTGAATCCCAGTAAGCAAGGGATCTATGCCTTCACCCTTCTGCATCTTGATGTTTCTCAGTTTCTCTTGCAAGAACATCTTTTGTCTCTCAGAATTAATATAGCTAGTCGAGAGCGTCCCACATCTCCTTGGTCGTATTCTTGCTAGATGTATACAAGACTATATGGTCCCAGACTCCATCTAGGATCATTCGCTTCACCTTCACCATATAATTCTCGAAGCTGAAATCGTTTATGGAAGTTCCACCTAGAAGTATCTCAGTTAGATTATTAACCAATTTTTAAATTTTTCCTAAGTTTAAACTTAGGAAATCTAGTTAATTAATCAATATTAATTGTGAAAGGTGTGAATCATCTAGAAACTCACATACATTGATTCAGAAATAATCTCATCCATCGATTATGTTCTAGTCTTGTTCGTTGAAGTCCCAACTAGAGATTATAAGAGGAGGTCGATGGGTAGATGGAAAACAAGCACACTTGAAATTGATTTCCTTGGGTAGTTTGATTTTTCAGAGTGCGACAACAGTTGTTGGAAGAGTTCGTGCTAGAGAAGGGAAGTGAATAGGGGCAGAGAAAATGAGTTTAGAGGAATATTTTTCCAGTTCCAGATAGTCAGAAAGAGGAGTCTGAGATTTTCTTCGGGAGGTTGCGTAGAGGCATCACAGAGATTCAAGAGGGAAATTCGATGTAGCTGAAGAGGAGCTCGTTTTTAGTTCTAGAGGCTGGGAAAGTTTTCCAAAGGGCTGAAGAGAAAATTTCCCAGTCAACAATGGGGAAGATGGCTAGATTGATAGTTGATTTAGGCAGTGCGTTTGGTAAGAAATGCTAGGGTGACACAGGGCTTGCGCAGATCACTTAGACAGCTAGTCTTTTAGAGGTCAGATAGTGTCAGGATTGCTTAGAGAGAGGGTAATTTCCCTCAAAGAATTTTTTTCAGTATTCCTCTTGGATAGATTCACCAATTTGGCAATATTTATTGCACCCTCACTGCTGCTTAATAATAAAAGCCCTTTGTTGTTCCACCGGTTTTCCCAAGTTGGGTTTTTTCGGGGACTTTTGTCCAAAATAACAGTGTTATATTTTTGTGTGTGTGAGATAGTATTTTCTTAGTTTCCAATTTATCTTCCACAATATTTTTATTTTTGAAGTTTGTAGTGTGATTATTTCATTATGGAGAACTCTTTTTTTTAGTCTCTCAACAAAGTCTCGAGACTAGAACAACTCTGATGCTACAAAAACTAACATTCTAGGGATTCTCTTAGAGAGTGTTTTGCTTACTTGAAGCGTCGAACCATTATTGAGCCTCTCTCTTGAATGAGCTCTAGCTTGATCACTTTGTGCCTTATACCTAGAATTTATCTTTTAAGTGATCTCCCTCGTACCAAGTCTCATCCCATTGGTGAAAGTCCTTAAAGAGAAAAGGGGTTCTGGTTGAGGTGACATTGGGCTTCTACCCCATTGTTAGCACTTGGTCTAGCTACTTGTCTTTTAAGGTTTCCCTCTCCAAGGCCTGCTAGATTTTGTTGTAATAGGTTGTACCCTGTCAATTAGTACATTTAATGGTCTTTAGTTGCACCTCATCAAAGGACCATTGGAAAGATAAAATGAACATCAGTTGAATATTGTTGTGTTTATGTTTTTCATTTTTATATTGTTGGGTCCTAGATACCACTGTTTATTGAGAAATATTTGTATTCTTCAGTAAGCTCTGCAGTGAAACTAAAATTTAAAAAATGTTCACTTGAACTTGCATAATAATGTTAGTTTACCTTGGTTTAGTTCACGCCGCAGAACCTGTTTAGTGCAACTCAACAATTTATAATAATTGTGAAATATGTGTCATCCTCTCTCTCAAGGAATGCAACAATGGATTTTATGTTTCCTTGGTAAAATATGCTTGCCATTGAGAAAATAATTTTGAATAATGAAAAAGTGTATGGTAAATGTTATTTTATTATTATTATTATTATTGTTTTATTTTTTTTTTTTATTTTTTTGTCTTTGAACAAAACAATGTTTAAAATTCTTGTTGTATTAGTTAATAACATCATTGACATTTCAGACTTGAGTCTACATGATGGATGTTAAGTGAACTCTTAAGATCTGAAGGTCAATTTTGTGTTGGGTAATGCCATGGATTAGTATTGTAGTTGGGTTCTGCGATGGACAATTTTATGCATTAGCATTTCAATTTGGCTTTTGTGATGGATAAGTTTATGCCTTAAGATTACTTTATCAAGTTTGATATCATAACGCTGATAATTGATCAACCTTTAAAATGTTATCATACAACATGTAGGAACTATCCTCATTCAAGACATTGTTGCGTAAGTTTTCCTTTTCAACTTTTGAATTGTACAAGTGATTTTTTGTTGTATGTTGTATTTTTCTGTGCTTGCTATTTACATAGAGATTGCTTGTGATAATATTGTATTTAAAAAATATTTATCTAAGACATTGTTCCTCATGTAATTCAATTGTGCAGTGCCATTGATATGTATGTGACAAGTCTGCTCCATGTTTGACTTGGGGCCAAGGAAATTCGATGAGCGGTCATTGCCATGCCTTAGACAAAGAAGAGAAATGGAGGAAGCTAAGACATTCCTACAGGCTGAACAAAACACAGATGATATCATCATCCATTATTGATGATGTCATACATCAAATATCTAGTGGGAGATCTACATTTATGTTTAGTGGAAGTAATCAAGAGGGTGTAGATGCAATTATATATATTCCCTCAACCATTTTTCAGAATGCAGTTGTTAACACCCAGGTTGTTCCCTATGACTCCCAAGGGAATACGGCCGGGGTAACCACTAACCAACCTTTGGATTATAGATCCTAGCCTATCTATAATCAGAGAGGGCTCTCTCTTTAAGTTTCAGATATGCGTTGTGAAGATTGTAGGCTAGTTAAAAGTTTTAGTTTCCTGTTTGAGACTCTGGTTGGTGAACTTTTGTTGTAAGAAGGGCATGAAATGTGCAGAAGATGCTAATCCATTGGGCATATGGAGTCAGAAATGTGAGATAGTTCTGGTGCCTGTGATGGAGAAAGTTTTGCTGCAAGGCTAGATAGCTATTGTTAATATAATTTTCCGTTTAGTGAGTGAAACAATAGGAAATGGAGTTACAGACAGTGTGATACCAATTTGAACAACAATCTCTACTTAGTAGCATAAATGAATTACTAAATAGTGACTGTGAGATATTTAGGGCTTATTGGAGCAGTTAAGAATTCCAATTTAAACAACTAAAGTTATAGAAAAACATTTATAGTGAAGATAGATTGAGATCAAGGTGTCTCCATGGACAAATCCTGAGCTATTATTTTTCTTTCTTTCCTAGATTTAGAACAACCTGTGATAGTTATGAGTTAAAACAAATAACAGAACATTAACAGAGATAGAGAAACACTTATTATATTAAGCCATTGCACTAGAATCCTGTAACATTCAATGGTTCCAATCATAGCATGCACCAGTCAGACTCAGTTCCTGTAAACTCCAAGCTTTATTTATAACATCCTTCTGAAAGTTACAGCCGAGTTCTCATTTATTCATAAGAGAACAACAAAAACCAACAACCCCTTGAAAGTTTGTGCGAGGGGGAATATATACAAAAGGTTTTACAAAATATCTGAAATGCTGAATCATTTGATAGATTAACTATGCTCACCAACTTTACAAAATAGCAGATAATAAAGTTATTGCTGCTCTAAATGTAAGATAAATGGTCTTTAATGCTGTCAGGCCTCTTCTTGACCTTTGGAGGAGACTGAGTCGGTTGACCGTTCTGCTTTAATGCTGAATGATGTGATTGATGTGTCTTTATACTCTGTCATGCTGTAGCTTTCTCGGCCCTATTACCGGTAGCTGTCATTGTTGCTTTTGGTGGCCGAATCTTCCTGCTGAGTTGGCTCATTCCACTTTTTCCAGTCATAGTATATGCATCATACTTTATGAATGTGATGACTTATATATTTCGATGACAAAAATTTGATGAAACCCCCTGCTTATAATAATAACTGTATCATTGAGGTGCACCATTCCTATGTAGGCAATTGATGCCTCAAAATTGCATCCAAGGTCTCATCTGCCTCTGTGTATTTGTAGAAGTTCGGAGGCACTTCAAATAAATAGCTGATCTCATTCATAATAAAAAACAAGTTCTCTACTCTGTCATAGAGACTTTGCCTAGATGCTGGCCCTGTTACCTGTGAGCTGCTTGATCCTTGACTGATCTGATTGGTGGCAAATGTGTTCACCCTTTTTGCATAAACCTCATGTGATAGAAGTTTCCCTGCACTGTTGAGCAAGCTAGGAAGACCTCTGCCCTGTAATGCTGCAAACTTGTCCATGAACCTGTTGACCTCTGTTTGCATGTCCTGGCTTCTTTTATCCAATGTCTGCACCAGGCTTTTCAGTGTGAGGACCCTCTTTATCAGCTGGATAGTTTCTGTCCTGTTGGAGATCCCAATTGCTGCCAGTTGAGGACCTGTCCAGTTATTAAGCACATTAATCATTCTGCTGGCTATCTCAGGCATGCTGCCTAGAGATGCCCTTGCTCTATGGACTTCCTTTTGTGCTTTGCCTATGAGCTCCATTTTCTCATGGATAGTTTCAATGTATTGCCACTGATTCGTTATTGATTGGCCAATGTGGGTCCACAAAACTATCCTGATCTCAGCCACCACTTTGTCAAGGGTGAGCTCTTTCTCCAGCTCCTTTATCTTTTCTTTGAGAGATTTTATTTCTCTCCCTTTCTCAGCCACATTTTGCTTGGATTTGTCATATTTCTCATTCAGCTTGGCCAAATTCTCCTTGGCTCCATTCAATTCTGTCATCTGGGCTTCGAGGGCCTGGATCTCACTCATCAATTTCTGCATGTCAAGGCTCAGAGCCTGCTTTGTAGTTGGTGCTGGTGCTGCCGTTGATGTTGATGGTGCTACCGGTTCTGTGGGAGAAGGAGTAGTCTTTGGGGGCTCCTCAAGGTTTATAACCTATGGAGGGGTTGAGAAGTCTGGCCTCCCTCTTTCTGCTGCAGGGCTGCCTGCAGTGCAGCCTCTGTGTCCTCCATCTTCCCTTCTGTCTGCACTAGCTGCTTGTGCAGTGCTACCAACAATGTAGCTACCTCCTGGTCTTGCCTCTGCTGAGCAACCTCATCTGTTTGGGGGTGAATGGTTGCTGGGAGATTCACCTTCTTTCCTAGGGCTGCAAGGTCTGCATCTCTTATCTTCAGCAGCGATTGTATGGCTTTTGGATCCTTGGGGTCATGCCCAAGCTCTATAATTATATCCTCCAAAGACTTGATCCTGTTGTCTTTGGCCAGGGAGGATGCCTTCTCCAACTCAAGTTGGGCAGCTGTATTATTTAGGCTATTTTCCAACCTATTAGCCCAACA
>APFE031282070.1:0-137866 GCA_000404065.3 Pinus taeda | reverse complement strand
GCTGCCGCCCCCCCTCTAACCCCCCGGTTCACTACGTAGGTTAGTCGTGGAAAGAGTATAACACAACCCAACAGTGGAAGGGACATGGACACCAACCAATGCATCCCTTGCATGTACAAGCGGGGGAGAAATTTAATGGGGACACCCCCAATGCACATTCGATGTATTTTGAGTGTGATGGAGGAAGGGGAATGATGCAACACCAATAATGCTCTCTGAGTCCTCAGGAACTTACTCAACAAGCAATTGAGGGAGCAGGAAGTAACCTGAGACAAGGTTGAAGGAAAAATCATAGAGGTAAATATCCACCTGATGTATACATGAAAAATTTTGAGATATTTTTCTATGGAAATGAGAGTTTGGTTTCCCTGTCCCTTGCCTCCTTCGACATCCTCAAATTCAATTGACATGTCTACAGGTTTCGAGTCCTCTCATCTAGGAAAAAGACTTCCTAACTTGGGTCCCTCTAAGTAGTCTGCCACGAAATAAAACGTGGTTGAAAGCCATAATGCACCCGATCCATAGGAATAAGCATTGAATCTAGAGATGGGAAAGGGAGAACTCCCTAGAAAGGAGGGGGAGCCAATGACACCTCAATAGAGTCTTCATAGAATGGGATCGACCCCCATGGCTACCAGAGGGTTATATTGATCCATTCATATACTTGGAGTAGCAAGAAAAATCCAGGAAGGAGAAACTCCAACGAGTCCAAGGCGCAGGAAAGTAGGTGTAACTAGCCCAAGCTAAGGAAGTCTAGGAAGGGGAAAAGTCAAAGTAAACATTCCTCATTTCCAAGACTTTCATCTTCAAAAATTTTGCATAGTCCAATGTATGCTTATCATAAGTTTTTCATTTAGGGTCATGGTACAATACTATCTAGTTAATATCAATTATGTATACTTAGTTTTGCGGAGTCTTACCATCAACACAAAGGTTTTACACTTCCACAAAGGCCATTTGGTTTCCCTGGCAAGGGTAGATGACCTCTGCTAATTTTTCCTTGGGCGACTATAGGTTAAACAATCTGATCTTTAGAGGCATTTTCCAATATGTAGTCAAATTAAGGATATTGTTTAGTAAGTCACGAATGCATGTCATAGGTCAGAGGTTCATTGAATGAAGCCCCTGTGGCTCTCTCCAAGCATTTTAGACTATAAGTTATGTAAATTTCCGATAATATAAAAAAATTTGACTACCAAAAGAAACAAATTCTATGAAAATTACAAACTTTTGTTTGTAGGCTAACATTTATGTTAAAGTACCTATTAGGAGTGCTTCAATGCTTACACCCATGCACTCTCAATCTAAAACCCTGTAGGAATTTACTAAAATATATTTATGGCACTTTGTTAATTTTAAAATAATATAGATTAAAAATACATCATTTATTTTTTAATTTGTATATAACATTTTGAAATTAAAAATAAAGAAAGAGAAATATAAGTGTTAATGAGTATTTTTTTACATTATTTTTATTAACCATTTGTAAAAAGCATGTTTATGAATATAAAGTAGCAGGTCTAAGTTATAAAATTTAGGGTTGAATCTGTATTTCATGTTTTAATTGAACAAGATTGGTTTCATACTATGCTGATTATTCTTGTTAGAAAAGTTTGAAACAAATTTTTATTGTAACTTTTTTTATAAACAATGCAGCATATTTTATTAATATAATATCTTCAAGAATTTGAAAATAAAAAAATCTTATATTTAATAAGTTATATAAAATGCAATCATACATTTTATCCTAATGTTAACACATGTCGTCATTGGTTGAAATTGTACTTATTGATTATTTCTTCTCTTGCATAGTTGGTAAATTATAATTAATGAATATTTCTTCTCCGGCATAACATAAACCATAATCTTGCATAACATAAACCATAATATTTAGCTTTAGTAAACTTATTCTTATTTATGACTTTAATTCAACAAGATAGAATGCCTTGGCCAACATATTTGAAATATGGACTACAATTTAACTTAAATAGATAAAAGCATAGTAGAATGGTTGTTAGCATTTTTATAAAAGGCTTTTTCGTAATCTTGATTTTTTGGATTCTATATTTAATAAATACGAATGACATAAGTTTCAATATCTTATAATTTTCTTTTCCACGGAAAAAGATAACAACCTTTTATATATGTAGAGGTGTAGAGGGTGTTACATATGCACGTTTCTAAAATGCTTTCAGCTAGCATAAATCATCTCAGAGCAAAATAACACCAGACCAACACATTTCCTAGCATGGCTAAGGGACAAAAACAGAAAGCATAAACCTACCAGGAGGCAGTCAAATTGGGCAGCAAAAGCCCCAATACAATAAAACACAGAGCAAAAATGCCCTACCAGAGGATGTTGACGGATAGAGAGAAATCACCAAATCACCTTCACCCAATAGCAAAGAACCCTTCACTGATGACTACTTCCTGATCAAAACATTTATATCTAATCAGTTCATTCTACACGGAGATGCCCCTCTTAGATAGTTGGTCTGCATGAGAGTTATGCTCCCTAAAGATGTGGCATAAATAAATTTAATGGAAAGCCTCCTTCCATGCTTAGATTTTCAAGATCCAATGGGAAAGAGATGATACAGAGAGAGAGCTCTCCCTTGATCCAATCGATGGTGACCTGAGTCCCCGACCACCACTAACTCATCCACAACAAGCCACAGGACACATTTGAGAACACCCCACAGGGCCAGAGCTTCTGCACGATCATTAGAGCCCAGGCCAGCAGACTAGAAGAAATGGAAGGAACGTGAGGGATGTAGAGAAATCAGAACTCCACATCCATACTTCCCTCCAATCGAGGCTCCATCAAAGTACCCAATAGCGAAAACATTATCAATGAACTTATGAACCCAAGGATGCCCTTAGAAATAAATTTTATGAGGCCCAAGCTCGATGAAATAGTCAACAATATGGAGGACAGTGCCCCACAATTAGGTGACAAATTTTCAAAGATAAAAGTATTTCTATAGTCCCAAATTACATAGAAAGCGTAAAGGGGAAGATCTCTAAATTCCGGGAGTCTAGAATACCAACATCAAAAGAAATCCAAAGTAGAGATACTATCCATGGGAAGGTTGATATTGAGAGCGAAAGAAACACCTTCTGAATTCGATAAAGCAAAATGGAACCCCATAAACAAGTGAGTGGCATACTCTGGAGCTAATCTACAGAGTGCACACATGCTTGGGCCTAGAAATCCCCTCTTAGTAAGATTATCCCAAGTGAGGATCCTGTTATGGACCAAAAGCCTAAGTAAATCATTTAAAATTAGTTGGGGCATCCCACCTCCACGTCTGAGTCAACCACGTATCCGAAGAATCAAATAGAGGCCAACCATAGATATATTTATACGCCTCATTTGTAGAAATGTATCCACCCTATGAAGTCCCAGCCTAGGTGAGACTGTCTTCTTTATCTGATAGAGAGATACGAGCCTAGATGAAATGAAAGTGCAAGGGCTCCCACACAAAGTGAATCTTCGGCACCAGGTTGAGATCCACCTCCCACAAACATGGGGTAGAGGGGAATCCCCCAGGCAATGTTACCCCAAACTACTCGAGAGTAATAAATCCACAGTTATGGATAAATTGGATGGTGGGAAAAGATAGAGAGTGGAAACTCTCCATTCCAAGAATGGAATCTAAACCAACATAGGTCTAGTTGGTTCTGCGAATGATCCAGCTGAGATTACTGCTCCTCCACAATCTATCTTTCATTAGGTTGTGTTACCCCAAACTACTCGAGAGTAATAAATCCACAGTTATGGAGAAATTGGATGGTGGGAAAAGATAGAGAGTGGAAACCCTCCATTCCAAGAATGGAATCTAAACCAACAGAGATCTAGTTGGATTTGCCAATGATCCAGCTGAGATTACTGCACATCCACAATCTATCTTTCATCAGGTTGTGCCATACAAAGCAGACTTTGCGCTTCACCGAAGCACCTGCTACAATTCAATCCTCCAAACAAGCATTGCCAAGATATCTTTTCTTAATAATATTTTGTCATATTTTGTGACTCTGAAAGGACCTCCACAAATTCGAGGTGAGTATGGCGTAGTTGAATATTAGAGTGTCCTTCATATCCCAATCTCCACACTCAATAGGTATGCAAATGGATGCCAGAGAGGCTAAGTGGATTTTGGGTTTCTACCCAATGCTAGCCAAGATAAAATCAGCAATAATGGAGTTTATTCGGTGGATGGCCGCCATTGGGAAATGAAATATGTGCATCCAATATATAGATATACCCTGGAGGAAAAAAAAAATCATTACTAGTCTTCTGCCCAGTGAGATCCATTTGTTTTCCCACGTCAAAAATTTCTTCTCAAATTTCTCCAAAATCTAATTCCAGTCGCACAATTTGTAATTGTTGGGCTTCAAGTGAAACCCTAGATATTTGAAGCCACCATCTGGGGGTCTAATTTTGATCCCAAATAGATCCACAATTTTCTTGGCTTCTTAATTCTCCAAGAAACTAACAACAAGCTTTGATTTGATCTTTGTTCAGGTAAAGCCTATAATCATTACCAAAGCTATCAATAATCTAGAAAAATACTTGCCAGTCTGAGTGTTTGGTCTCCCCTAGGCCAAGGATGTCATCCACAAATAATAAGTAGGACAACTTACCATTATCAGTGACCCTACATCCCAAGAATCCTCCAGCTTCCTTAGCCACCCTAATTGGCATACTCATAACATCCATCACTAGTATGAAAAGCAGAGGAGAAAGGGAACATCCTTGGCACAACCCTCTGCCAATGCGGAAGAAATTAGATGGAACCCTGTAAATCATAATTGTTATGTTGGTCGTAGTAACGTAGACGCTGATCCAGTTGATTCGCCTTCTATGGAGTCCAATTTTGTGGAGGATCAACTGCAGAAAATTCCAGTCCACCTTATCAAAAGCTTTGATGAGATCAATTTTTATTAGGAAATCCTTCAGTTTTTTGGATTTGATGGAATGTATGCACTCTTGTGCAATGCCAACCACATCTTGTATTCTCCTACCTGCAAGAAAGCCATATTTCTCCATTGCAATATGCTCATATAGAAACAACATGATGCAATTAGGAATGATTTTTGAAATCATTTTATACCTGACATTACACAATGAGGTTGGTCGAACTCAACAAACATGCTAATTTTATCAATTTTGGGGATGATGCTGATGAAAGAAGCATTGCGAGCACCTGAAATGTGCCACTACAGTTTAGACTCCTCCACCATTTCTACTAGACCAGTACCCATCATCTAAAAAAAGGACAGGAATAGTTCCAACGGCTAGACATCAGGTCCCAGAATTTTATACTTAGCAAGCTCATTCAACATACCTTTCAATTCCTCTGTAGAGTCTAGTACATCCAGGCATTCAACATCATCCTCTTCTACCATGCACGGAAAAAGGTTTTCTTGTTCCATTTGAAATTCAATGTTCGGAGAGCGTTGTTTCTTATATAGATTGAAAAAGTATAGGACTTCCTCCCTCTGGATATCCTCCAAAGACAAAAGAATGCCCCCATGTTAATCTCTAATGTGCCATATCGAGTTTGTACATTTCTCATGGAGGCGACCTTGTGAAAGAACCTAGTGTTCCTATCCCCACGTTGAACATAAGTTTTCCTACTTTTCATCTTCCATTCTTCCTCCTTAAATTTGAGGATTTGATTCTTCCTGCTTACAAGGTTAGTAATATCCTCTTGCTTGCTTAAAAGAATGTTCAATCTAGTGTAGGATCCAACAGTGTATTGATCTTCCTCTCAATTCCAGAAAGTTCCTTAGATAACTCCCTTTTCCTTTTCCTGACTCATTCTTTCACTTCCATTTTTAGCCTGCTTGGTTTGTTTGTCATCAATTCGATCTTTTGGCAAGGGCCAGACTCGAAAGGCTACATCCAAGATATTCTAACAAGCTCCTGAAAGTCCTTTTCTTGCAGCCACATATGGTTAGACTTAAAAGGTAGAGCCTTTGGTACATGTTCCAAAATCCAATCCAAAGATACATCATGGTCCGAGCAGCCAAGGAAAGTAGTCCAGGATTTGGGGGAATTCAACCTTTTTCAAAATGAACATTGTACAAGAAAGTGATCCAATCACTTAGCTATGTACTCTTCCCTTGAATGACCATTTTCTACCCCAAATCTCCTCATAATTCTATCTCCTCATAATTCTAGGTAGATTTGAGGTCTTCTGCTATTATTAAAGAGTGAAGATCCAAAATTCTACTAGCCTATACCTTTTACCAAAATTATTTCCTGTTAATGTATGGGGGCATATATATTAAAAATTCAGACTTTGCGCAGTGATCCCTTGGAGAAGTCAGATAGGATTATGACAACATATGCTTTGTATTCTTTAATGGAGAAGAGTTTTGGGTTCAACATAGTGGTTAATCCACTTGTGTTTCCTTTTTCATTAATAACACAGAACCCAATCTGGGCATAATTTTGTAAGTATTTGTGTGGATATCTCTTTCTATAACATCGTCTCTTGGAGAAGAACATCAATAGGTTGATTGGTGTTTATGATGTTTTTTAGGGCTTGCCTAGAGGATCACAAACCCAACCGTCGAATATGGAAAGTCATGATTTTCATTTAAAAACTGTAGTTGTGGGGAAATTTTTTCTAAGGTCCTGCTTGTCAGCAATACCGTTAGTGACCTCTCTATCAACATGGAATGGGGGTAAATTTTAGGGGCTAGTATTCTCAAGTGGGCTAATTTTCCATGCTTTTTCCAAAAAAGGGATTCGTTAATTTCCATGTGTTTTCAAAAAAAGTTTTGCCCAAATTTTATAGAATAAAATAACTTTACCTTAAAATTTTCCATAATTTTTTTAAATGGGGGGGCGATTCCCCTGAAGAAGCTTGTATTAGCTGAGAGTACAATATTTACAATTATATACAATTGTCGGATCAATCACATCAATCAAATACATTATACATATACATGCTCGATGAAACATATAAGATGTCATGCAGTGCCACATACAAAGGGAATCGATCACGGGTGGGGAGCGGGAAAGCCCACTGCCCCAACCGCGTGAACTGTGCACCCGTGTGCCAAAATTTTCCATAATTTTAGATACACACCATATAAAATTATTATAAAATTGAATATTTTTACAAAAATGTCACCGAACATTTTACAAATTGCATATCATGGACCAGTTAGATTCACCAAGAATTTTAAACTTTATGATAAATTTTCATCCTTAAAATTTCCCCTAGAGGGGAACCTGGGTCTATTAGAAAGTAGAAGACAACTTACAATAAATTAAATTTGAATTGAGACCGAAACCTAGGTATATTAGAAGGTATAAGACAACTTACAATAAATTAAATTTGAATTGAGACCCAAACCTAGATCCCTAGGGTGTACATAGGATATGTTTTTATGAAAATGGGATATGAAGCTATAGACGGTATAGTATGAGGACTATCAAGTATTAAATGATATTTACTCCAGTTAGGATTATCACATCTATATCCTAGAAGGAAGATAAGGTGTTGGTCCTTATAGAATTATATAACTATATGGATAATGAACTATCTCGCCGACCTGCATAAATGGGAGGGGTCTAGAGATGATATAGGGTAGATGGGGGCTTGTATAATCTTGGTGCAATTGCCAATCTATGTTATATTGCCTCGGGATTATCCTTAGTGTCCACATTTTTTACTGCTAGGTTGTCATATTTGAAAGGACAAAGGAGGCTCCTTAATACAAATGGACAAACCTTTGTATGGTTTTGGGCTATGTTTTGGATTTTTTCCTATATTGATCGTCTAAAACGCGGAAAACCTCTTCTACATTTGAAAGGAAAAGGGGTTTGTCCTCTACTGATCGGGAGCCAGGTGGAAAGTATACAATGGAAGAGGTGGTGGGTGATATACATTTAGGGGTAATGTAGGGCTCCACATCTTCGTCTCTCAAAACTCTGATTGAGATCAGAGTGCAAGTCGAACAGGAGGCATTATTGAAATTTTTGCAGGCTCCGGGGAAAAATGTTAGTGGGAAGGAAAACACAGACGTAACAAAGGATGAAAATTTGGTTCAAAGGTGAAATTTCATAGCTAACTCTGCAGTCCTGAGATGGAAAATAAATCCCACGAGGATTCCTATCAGTGTGATTAGAGGAGAGCCACTTCTGGTCTTGGGCTCGAGATCCTTTTGGGACAATATTGAAAGGTTATAGAACAAGGCTCTGGTGGTTCAGTGGAACCATATACAAATGACGTGGGAGCATGTAAATAAATGGGTGGAGGAGAGGTGGAACTAGATTCTAAAATACAGGATGAAAGTCAACATTTTATTTAATGGTTCGATATGTTTTGACTTTCTGAGCCCTGAGAATGTCGATAGTATTTTGAGGATTCCTTGGATTAAGGGAAGGGGATATCTTATTCTGTAGAAGTGGAAGGTTGGTTTTGATCCCTTTCGTGAGACTCCTTGGAGGAACATGGTGTGGGCTAAACTGCCACGGTTACCATTGGAACTATGGAATGAGTCTGATGTCAGGGAGATTGCAAATCATATTGGGAAATTCTATTACTAGGTGAGGGAAGCTTCGAGAACTTGATAAATGAATGGTATGGGTTCTAATTGAGGTTGAGATGGGCATAGGGTTGATTTCCAAACTAGACATTTCATGGAGTAGTTATTCTTATAAGCTTTACATTGACTATTGGGGTGTGCCATATCGATACATACACTTTCATGACACCGGGCATTTAATCTCTATGTGCCAAAAAAAAATCACTCAGCGAAATGATTTCCATTTCACAAGAACATTAGGGTTGGTGTCATTCGAGTTCCCTATTGACCCAATAGTTGGTTTGGCATCCGACAACCTGAATCTCATAGGTAAATCGATACCTTGTCACAATAATTTGAACAATGATAACTATAAATTTGGGTTTTATAATTCAGTTGAGGTTGATGGGTGTACGTTTGATGCAATCCTTCCTGAATCCTCTGATGAACCTTTTCATTATACCCATCCCTCTGTTGGAAGGAACTAATTCCAACTACCCACATTACTACAGCAGCCAGAATTCAACAGATGTTTTAATGAAGTTTCTAGAAATCGTTGACAAAATGGGCAAGCTTCCTGAAGAAGCCAACACCCCAATCAATCTCCAGAACTTTCTCTGTCATGTATAAATACCTATTTAATCTACGAATGAAGGCAAGTTATTGAGCTATGAGTTTGAGTCTCTACTCTCTGATATGGTGTCAGAGCTCAGGTGAGCAGAGAGGAAGATTGTTGTGTCGTAGTTGAAGATTGTGTGGTGCGTTGAACCTACAGTATGCCTTTTGAGTTAAAGCGGTGTGCTGGGTATTTGCTGGAGGAGGCATAGCCGGCATTGTGAGCTGTGAGAGAGCTCACTATGTAGAAAGCATGAGCTCTGAGGTAGATGCTATTGTGGAAAGCAACATAGAAGTTTGCTTGATTAGCTGTTAAAACCCAGAGTTGTGGGCTCGGTGGTGTGGTTGTGTGTAAGTTTGGAGCAAGTAAAAGCTGCTGATATGTAAGTGCAGGTAGTGAAGTGGAGAGACCACTCTTAATTGGGGTTGGTGCTGAGTTTGTGATGAAGCTTGAGTTGAGCATTGCCGATGTGATAAGCAGCAAGATATCTAAAGATATCTAGTGTTCTCTTCCCATAAAGAAGAGACTGCGTTGTTGTTTGAAGGTTGTTGGAGCCATTGGGGTAGAGCAGCGACTATCTGGAGAACGAATTGTTGTGGAGAACAAATTGATGTAAAGAGCTCTGAGGAAACAAAGCTTGTTGTGGTGTAAGGCCTCGTGCTGTGACGGTGTGGCTGCTAGGATCTAGCAGAGACTTTTTGGGTGAAAAGCGTCGAGCTGATCTCAAAGAGTTGAGGGCTAGGTGGCGAGAGGCTGACACAACACTTAGCGTGGCCGTGGGTGTTTGTGTGGCTGCTAGGGCCAATGGCCCTGTGTGATTTAGTGGTGAGTAGGAGCCGTTGAGGCTTGTGAGCATCTGAGAGGGCCGAGATTTGTGAGGGTTGTGAGGCTGAAAGTATAGAAAGTTTGTTGCGGTGTTGACGGTGGAAAGTCTATTTCGGTGTTGTGTGTGCCACTTGTGAACCCCTAAAGTCAGGTTACAGATTGAAGAGAAGGAGTGCGTGTAAAGACCTGGAGTCTCGTTACGGATTGAAGGGCCTTGATGTTGAAGGAGTGTGAGCGCTGCGTGGAAATGATTCTTTGCAAAAACCGTGCAAGTGGGTCTTGTTCAAGAGAGTGCTGTTAGTGAGCATCGTTTGTGACAGCCAACATGTGTGGAGAGCCAAGTAGAAGGTCACTGGTCTGATTGGAGGAGCCTGGAGGGCCAAGGAGAGCCGAGAGAGGTAGTAGAAGAGGCGTTTTGTTTGAAGTGTGATAAAGCTAGAACGTGAAGGAACCTGTAGCGAAGCCTTAGCTGCAAATTATTGTGAATTAGAATCTATGGTAGTGTGATGGGCCAACAGAGGAGACAATCTCGAAGAGAATTGAAGCAGGTGAAGAGAAAGAATGAAATGGAAATAGTAGCAGAAGAATATGAAATGCTTCAACCAACTGTAGATCTGAATCAGATAGAAGAATTTGAAGACACTGATGCAATACTGAAACGATTAATGCCAGTTATGCCAATTTTCTCAGGTAAAGGTTTTAAACTTTAGGCAATAAAAATGGAGGGATTGTTTGGTTCAGTAAATTTATGGCAATTTGTTCAAGTAATTTCCATAAATTCCATTGATAAAAGTAGAGGTGCAGTAGCATTGTTTCTCATCATATCAGCGTTAGATGAAAATATTTTGTCTAATATTTTGTATGAATTTGGTGAAATATGTGATGCAAAAATATTTTGGGATATTCTTGAAATGAAATACAATATGGAGGGTAGTGAGAAAGCTGAAGTTGATGAAGGTGTTGTTGCTAAAAGTGATTGTGTTGAAAGCATCATAGCTGGGATTAAGGCTGAAAGTATGTCTTTAGCTGACAATAGAGTAGTATGTGATATTAAGGAAACACCTTGTGATGCAGAGATTTATGAAGTCAAATTTGATGACAATTATGTATCCCATGAAGAGTGGTTCAATATGATGCATGAAGAGTATTTTATTGATGAGTTGTTTTTTGGTGAGAAGAGTTGCCTACCTCCATACACAAATCAAATGCAAGGCAACATGTTTGCAACAATAGAATTGACAAAAGAGGTTGAAGACATGAATCAATGAACTATGTCAGCAAAGAAAAATGAAGGAAGCAAAGCTCTTTCCAAAGAGCACGATGATAAAAATCAATATGGTTATGTTTATGAATCTAACATTGTTTTTGAGTGTGCAGATATTGACAATCAGGAAGAAGCAACAAAACTTGAAGAAATTGCAAGCATTAAGGACAAGTATAAGTCCCAAGAACATGAAGCAATGTTGAATACAAAGAATGTTAACCTGCAATGAAGAAAGGAGAAGCTCAATCACTATCTTATGACAAGAAAGGTGAAGATGAAACTGCATCAACAAATGAACAAGCATGGACCCTTTAGGAAGAAGTCAAAAATGAAATGTTTTGTTGTAAGCCTAGCTGAGACTTAGACCAGCAGGCATATAAATTAAGAGTATGTTTGTTATATGGTTAGAATTAAGGGGGGGTGTTGGAAGGAACTAATTCCAACTACCCACAATATTATAGCAGCAGAATTCAACAGATGTTTTAATGAAGTTTCTAGAAATCGTTGACAAAATGGGCAAGCTTCCTGAAGAAGCCACCGCCCCAATCAATCTCCAGAACTTTATCTGTCATGTATAAATACCTGTTTAATCTGCGAATGAAGGAAAATTGTTGAGTTCTGAGTTTGAGTCTCTGCTCTTTGATACCCTCTTTGGGTATCTCAAGATACTTTGGCTGTGAGATTTCCGACCCTCTTTTTCAGCCTGTAGTTGAGCCCCTTTTATTCCCCATAAGCCGACCCTTGATTTTGGGTTTCCATTTAGCCCTTTGGAAAAAGTCTTGCCCCCTTTGTCGCTTTCCCCTCATAAGGAATTGGAGACTTTATTGTCCTCCTTTGAGGTTCTGGAACCTCTATCAATAAAAAGGTCTTTTTTTCATAATCTACTGGAATCTTGTGGTCCATATTATAAAAATTTTACCCACAGGAAGAATAAACCCCTTAAATATAAAAAGGTTTCAGCATGTAATAATATTGATTTGGTTTCTTCCAAAGAGACTAGATCTCCCATTAACGATTTAGACATTGATTATGAATTCATGGTTGGAATGTATCTATTTCTATTTTTGATGTAATGCAGGTCCTTAGAGAGGATGCACTCGTGCAATGGTTCCTCCATGACTATAAGTTCCATGAACATAAGGGGTTTGGGAGTGACCCCCAAATTATGCTCTCTTAGGGGTATTGTTCGAGTTCATAAACCTTCTATGATCCTTTTTTAAGAAATGATGGTTTGTAGAGGTAAGGCTTGGGAGAAAATATTGTTTGTGTCCCTTGCATTGCATGTAGTTGCTACTGATGCTAAAGGACTATCTCGAGGTCTGGGGGTGATGTGGGATCCAAAAATTATTGAGATGCAGGCTTTTCTGTCATGTGCGAGGACTATTATGACCAGGCACGTGGTGGGAAATTGTCAAAGGGTCTGTATTGTCAACTCATGTGCCCCATATGTGGGGCGTAGACTATTCTGGGATAATGTTGCTCATTCTGGAATCCTTTGTTTAAGCTCCTTGATCATTGTAGGGGATCTAAATTTTTCGATGGGGATGAGAGAGATTTGGGGAAAAAAGTATCGTTGCTTACTTCAGAGGTTTGAGGGAGGATTTTTCCCTTATGGATGTGGTGCCAGATCCTCTTGGACCCACTTGGAGAAATAGAAGCACGAGAGAGGAGGGCATCTCAAAAAGACTAGATAGGTTTTTGATAAGTCAGAGTATGGTTAATCAATAGATAGACATTAGATCAAGTATTATTCCTTCATTTATATATGATCACTTGCCCATTATGTTGTCGTGGGATGAAGGGGATCATAAGAGATCATACCCCTTTAAATTCAATTCGAAATGGGCTTAAAATGGACAATTGCTGGGATTTGGTACGTGATGTATGGAAACAGATATTGCTTCCTCCTTCACAGAATCATATGTCACCCATATGCCGAAATCTTAGAGACATGAAAAGGGTCGCTCAACCATGGGTAAGGGTTAATAAGGAGGGTTAAACTAAAGCACTTAGGGAGATATACATTTGTCTTAGTTATTATAATGATCCTAAGGACTCCTTATTCTTCATGGAGGAATACCGATGCGGGATCATTGAATTGGAAGGTGAGAGGAGGGACATTCTCCATTCCTGGGAAGAAGACATTCACATGAAGAGAAGGGTGACATGGATCAATGACGGAGATAAAAAATTCATATTTTTCCACATGCATTTGAATGCCAAAAAACAGATTAATCCCATTAGGCAGAAAATATATGAAGTGGGTAACATTTACAGTACACATACATCCATTGAGAAGGCGATTGTCACTCATTTGAAGGGTCAGTACATGGCTCCGGAGATATCTTTTAGTTCACAAATGGAATTCATTGAAGAGGTTCCAAACATGTTCACTTCAGAGGATAATGATAGATTGGGGCAACCAATCAAAAGGGTGGAATTACCAAAGATTTTGAAGGAGTGGGCAAAGGAGAAAATCATGAGGACGGATGGATGGGGGTAGAACTATTTATACACTTCATTGATTTGATGATTCATGATTTGTTGGCAGTAGTTGAAGAATCCAGGATTCACAGATTCATCTTGCGGGACATTAATGCTACTTTCATTGCATTAATCCCTAAGGGAGAAGCCAAGTACCTTTGCATATTATAGACCGATATCCCTCTGCAATTCGGTGTCCAAAATGATATCAAAATTGATTGCGAGTAGGTTGAAGTTGGTGTTTTCAAAGCATATTATAGAGGAACAATTTGGATTCTTAGAAGGCAGGAAAATTCAAGATGAAATTGGTATTTCCCAGGAGATGATGCACTCTATTAAATCTCAGAAACAAAGAGCATGCCTTCTAAAGGTAGACTTGAGCAAGGCATATGATTGCATAGATTGGGAATTCCTCTATTTGCTCCTGATCAAATATGGTATGTATCTAATAAACATTAAATGGATTTTGGCGTGTTGCAAATCTACTAATTTTTTGTCATTATTAATGGCTTTCCTTCTTAGTTTTTCAATGCATACAGAGGAATAAGACAGGGTTGTGCCCTATCTCCTTTGCTCTTCTTCTTAGTTATTCACTCTTTGAGCAGAAAAATGAGGGTGGCTAGGGAAAATGGAATTATTAAAGGGAAAAGAGCAACCAGACATATTTCCATCTCTCATTTAATGTTTTTGGATTATTTGTTACTTGGTGGGGAGTCCTTGGTGGGAGAGTGGAGAACCATTAGAGACCTCATTAAATATTTGGTGCAAATTCTAGTTTATGTATGAATGAAGGAAAATCGATCTTGTTACATGATGGAAGTGAGGAGGTGGAAACAAAGGAAATATGTGCCCTGTTTGGTGTAGCATCTTCAAACCTTGATGAAGGTTTCACCTACCTTGGGTTTAAGATGAAACTGAATGGATACTGTTAATAGGATTGGGAATGGCTAATTGAAAGATTTCACAAAAAAATGGGCAGTTGGAAGTATAGATGGTTGTCGATGGGAGGAAGGATGATAATGCTGAAATTAGTGCTCTAAAATATTTCGGTCTATTGGATGCACCGATATTTACTGCCTCTGAAGATCATGCAAGAGTTAAAATCTATCATGAGTCACTTCTTATGAGCTAGATCACAAATAAAAGACAAAATTCATATGATACAATGGTCAGCATTAGCAAGCTAGTCAAGGAAGGAGGATGGGGGTTCATTGATAATCCACATTTAATAAGCCTTGGATTATTAAAAACATGTAGAGGGAAGTGTCCATGAATGGATCACAGTCAGATATCATAAAGGATAAATATATGTTTGGACAAAATCTCTCCATGTGGATAAGCATTGGTGCCAGGAAGAAAACAATTTTATCATTCATTTGGATAAGTAAGATGAACATTCTTCAATGGATGTTGGGGTTTATTAGTTGGGAGAATGGAGATGGTTTCAAGATCAAAATTGTCTTAGATGTTGTTATACATGATATCTCCTAGAAATAATTTTTAGTTTGATTAGTCATTTTAGATAATGTTTTCCACCACTGATCTTCACATATATCTACTGTTTTTCTGAAAGAGGTTGTTGTACTTTATATTTGATGATTTAAGAAGGAAGAACAGGTCCAGTTCAAATTATTTTTGAGAAATTCCCATATTCTCCAAAACCAATTTCTTTCAAAAACCCCATTTTACTCCTTTGTTTTCTAAAAAACTCTAGCCGCAATGACCCATATTCCAACTCTTACCGCGTTTCCCCATCTTCAACTCTAACCATGTTTCCCCATTTTCAACTCTAGATGTGTTTTCCCCATTCCCCTTTGAAATACTTCAAAACATTCATAAAACATCCTGCAATCCTTTTAAAGGTTTGGACCCGCAAACATACCAATATTTCCCATTTTACTTTGCAATACATGTTTCCCCATCTACCTTTTTCTTTTGTGATTGCGATATCGCATTCCCTCTGATTATGATATCATAAGTCTCTCCTTTCGTTGTCCGATTGCGATACCTCCTTCGTTGTCCGATTGTGATAACTTAATCTCGCACACCAATATCACAATCTCGTAATTCTTTGTCAATATCGCATATCACAACATCCCATGTTGATTACGATAAATACCTTCCCACCAGTTGTGATATTTGTTCCAGCTGCCGATTGTGATATTCCCCCCCTCACCAATTATGATATTTCCTCCCCCCACTGCTTGCAATATCGCATAAATTCCTTCTCCCGATGACTGTGATATCAAAATTGGGAATCGCACAGTCATAATTTCCTCCTCCCCGAAGTCCTTTCCGACTTGCGATTGCGATATCCAAGTCTTGGTTTTGGATGTGATATTTTATGTGTGTCATGCTTTATAGAAGCTTGGCGTCTGAATAGCTAGTGAACACTATGAAACATGGAATAGATAACCTCTCCTGTATTGTGATTGTGATGTCAATGGCCCATATTGAAACAAGCCTGGATCAACAACTTAGATCAAAAAATTATAAAATGTCTCTTTTTCTTCCGCTCAGTGAGACAACATGGGTATTTTTTATCGAACATTTAGCAACATGGTCATAAAACAGCACACAAAGAAAAGAGGGCAGTGAGACAAAGAGGGCAGTGAAGACAAAGAGGGAAGTGAGAGACTTTCAATACGTTTTACCCAAAAACAACGCCACAAGATTCGAAAGGGATAGATGTTCTAAATTTCTACAAATACAGTGCCACATTTCAAACAATTTTATTTTCCTAAATAATTGTAACTGTTAGATAGTTCTTGTTTAGGTGACTCCTATTTGTCTTCAAATTCTGTTAAAACAGAAAATCCCTATGGAGGCTCAATGTTTTATTAATCAAATAGTATTTGTTCTCTTAGATGTTGATCCAATCTAGCCTAGGTTGTATATTTTGTAAAGAAGCTATCACTCTATATATGGGTGGTTTCTTGACATTGAAAGGGGGATCAATGATGTGAGGACATGACTTTGTATACTTTTCAGTTGATAGAAATACAGTTTGAAGCAATACTCTATTTTAACTTGAGATTCATTTTTTGTCTCAGTTCCATCCTATCATGCTTCTACCTTGTTATCAGTTTTCATAGCTTATTTAATTACTTGGAATGCAATGTTATATTGCTCCAACTTCCTTCAATTTGTTGTGACTACTATAAATACCCATATTCACATTAGTAAACTAAAAATGCCTAAGCTTCAAAACACTATTGTTTGTAATTTATTTTCTTTAATTGACTCCATGCCCAATGGTGGTTGTCCTCACACTCTTTTACCTACAAAATCACATAGAAAACCAAAGTTAGCCATATGTATTTTTGAGCCTATCATAGCCAAATTTTTAAGGATATTGAGAGAGCCCTCTCATATTGGAAGGGTTAACTTCAAGTCAAAAGTTGGTTTGAAATAGTTACATTGAATTGAAGGTTGACACAAGCCAACCTGCTTGAGCCCAATGATAACATTTTGGTGCATCCGTCGGGAGCTGAAAAGCTCCTTTTCTTAGTTTTTCTTTGAGTCTCTTCATTTTGATTCCTAAGGGTAACAGGAAATTAGAGTTTTCTGATGGTTGTGATATTACCCTAGTGACTCTAATTTCAAAAGATAGAGAAGATCAAAGCTTCATGGTGACTCCACTCCTGAAGATCAGTAGCTTGAAGAATTTCCAAGATGATTTCTACCGCAAGAAGAACTGTTAGGGATGCTCCTATGGATCAGTCTCACATCTATGGTTTTCCAAATCCTATGCCTTGTGTTGATTGGTCAACCCATCTTCCCATGTTTAAAGATGAAAAGGAAAATGATGTTGGTTTGCATTTGGTTAAATTCCCTTTACATTAATGTAGACTGAGGGTTAAGCTTCCTGAGGATTGTCTCATGAAGATGCTATGGTTACTCTAGAAGTCAAAGCTAAAGTATGGTATGAAGGGTTTCCATCAGGAATCTTGTGTTATGTTAAAGATTTTCATAGAATATTTTTTGGAAATTATGGGAAGTCTCATCCTTCATCACCACTATTTCAAGACTGTTGTAATTTTTGGAAAGGTTTCATTCAATATCTCAAAAGTATTGATGATGATGTAGAATGTATGGATGATGAGGAGATGTTAGAGGCGCTTTATAAATTTTCTTCTCAAGCTAGTTGTCATGATGATCAAACTCTAACAAGCAGATGTCTCTTCTTTAGTTGAAGATGAAATGGATCAGCGATTTGACAATCAAGTCATACTACATGAACTCCATGAAGATTTGTAGCCCTGTCAATCTATATGCGGTCAAAGGAGTGAGTCCTTTTCTGAGATTTTATGTTAAGAAGAAACTCCTCAAGATCAGGTTGCTGAAAATCTATGCATGAAAATTATAGATAATGAGGTAACATGTGATGAAATTGTCTACCTAGACAAGAACCTTTTTCTGTTGAAATTCATAATGATGTTGTCCAGGTTATAGTGCATGAAAGTTCACTGTTAGGTAAACCTGAGTTACATGAAGAGCAAAATATACAAGTTTTACCCATTCTATTTGAGTATCATCAAAATGACATGGATGATATGCATAAAGTTGTTTTTATAGGCTTTGTTAGTGTTGAGACTCAAGATGACAGTCCTTAAGAAAAATTACCAAAGGTTATATCTCATTTCTTAGATAAACAAAAGAGTAGTTTTGATACGCACAATATAGATGTCGTATTTGAATATGTTCAAAGATGCATGGATGGTTTTGTTGATTTACATGAAAGGGAAGAGAAACCTATTGTTGCCTTTTTATTTGATGATGTTTTTGGAATTGAAGACTTAGGACAACAAAGGTCGTCTATTATGAATGAGTTCATTCCTCATGGTGTTACTCATCAAGAAAAGGTGAATTTTATGATTTTCAAGATCCTTTGGTAAGTCTATTCCAATCATCAATGAAGGTGGATTTTCTCTCATTTATAATCTCATGTGATGGATTCAGTTTTATTCTAAGTTGCCAATAAATGATTCACTACTAATTTTGTTCAAGCACAGTCAAGAAGCCCAGGAGTTGAATCGACTCTTTGACTAGTTATACTGGAGGTTTCATATTGCTTGAATTAAATAGGTGGATGTTCAAATATTAGAGTAGGGTTATTGGTACATAAATAAGTTTGTTGGGAAAGCATTTTCTTCAGCTTTAGGAAACATTTTGCAGTTTTCTTTTCAGTTTGGTGAAGTGGGTTTGAATGTAGTCTTCAAATTGGGATCAACTCAATGGTCAGGAAATTAGTCTGTTGGTTCTTTGTTGTACCACAGGGGTGAAACATCCCCATTAGCACCATTGTTATCTATGATAACTCCTAGAAATAATTTTTAGTTTGATTAGTCATTTTAGATAAGGTTTTCCACCATTGATATTTGCATCTATCTGTTGTTTTTTTGAAAGAGGTTGTTGTACTTTATATTTCAAGATTTAAGGAGGAAGAACAAGTCCAATTCAAATTGTTTTAGAGAAATTCCCATATTCTCCAAAACCCATTCCTTTCACAAACCCCATTTTACTCCTTTGTTTTCCAAAATGCTCTAGCCACAGTGACCCATATTCCAACTCTAACCATGTTTCCCCATCTTCAACTCTAACTGTGTTTCCCCATTTTCAACTCTAGTTGTGTTTTCCCCATTCCCCTTTTAAATACTTCAAAACACTCATAAAACATTCCACAATCCTTTTAAAGGTTGGGACTGACAAACATATCGCTATCGGCCATTTTCCTTTGCAAGACATGTCCACCCCATCTCCCTTTTCCTTTTGTGATTGCGATATCATATTCTCACCGATTGTGGTATCGTAAGTCTCTCCTTCCATTGGCAGATTGTGATACCACCTTCCGTTGGCCAATTGCGATAACTCAATCTCACAAGCCGATACTGCAAGTTCTTCCTCTGATTGAGATATCACATAATTCTCTGCCGATATCACATATTGCAAAATCTATTGTCAATTATGATAAAGACCTTCCCACTGATTGCGATATTTGTTCCGTCTGCCGATTGCGATATCCCATAAAGTCCTTCTCTCGGTGACTACAATATCATAGTTGGGAATAAAACAGTCATAAGTTCCTCCTCCTTGAAGTCCTCTCTGACTGGCGATTGCGATATGCGAGTCTTGGTTCAGGATGCGATATTTTACGTGTGTCATGCTTTATTGAAGCTTCATGTCTGGACAGTCGGTGAACACTATTAAACATGGAATAGAGAACCTCTCATGTGTTGTGATTGCGATGTCAATGGTCTAGATTGAAATAGGCCCAAATCAACAGCTCAGATCAACAAATAACAAAATGTCTATTTTTCTTCTGCTCAGTGTGACAACGAGGGTATTTTTCAGTGAACATTCAGCAGCATGGTCACCAAACATCACACAGAGAAAAGAGGGCAGTGAGACACTTTCAACACGTTTTACCCAGAAACAACACAATAGGATTTGAAAGGGCCAGATGTTCTGAATTTCCACAAATAAAGTGCCACATTTCAAATAATTTTATTTTCCTAAATAATTGTAATTGTTAGATAGGCTCTGTGTAGGTGACTCCTATTTGTCTTTAAATTTTGTTAAAATAGAAAATCCCTATGAAGACTCAATGTTTTATTAATCGAATAGGATTAGATCTCTTAGACGTTGATCGAATCTAGCCGAGGTGGTAGATTTTGTAAAGAAGATCTCACTCTATATATGGGTGGTTTCTTGACTTTGAAAAGGGGGATCGATGATGTGAGAACACCACTTTTTTATATTTTTCAGTTAATAGAAATACAATTTACAACAATACTCAATTTTAACCTAAGATTCATTTTTGGTCTCAGTTCCATCCTATCAGGATTCTATGTTGTTATCAGTTTTCATATCTTATTTGATTACCTGGAATTCAATGTTATATTGCTCGAACTTCCTTCAATTTGTTGTGATTACTATAAATATCCATATTCACATTAGTAAACTAAGAATTCCTCAGCTTTCATAAAATACTGTTGTTTGTAATTGATTTTGTTTAATTGACTCCATGCCCAATGGTGGTTGTCCTCACAGTCTTTCACCTGCAAAATCACATAGAAAACCAGAGTGAGCCATATGCATTTTTGAGCTTATTATAACCAAATTTTTAAGGATATTGAGAGATCCCTCTCATATTGGAAGGGCTAACTTCCAATCAATAGTTGGTTTGAAATAGTTACATTGGGTTGAGGGTTGACATAACCCAACCTGCTCCAGCCGAGTGATAACAAATGCCATCATGGGGATGTTTAGGGATCATACCTTATCCTTTTAGCTGCTGAACTTCATACACATAAATGATATTATCCTCCTTCATCAGATATATCAGCCACAGACATAAGACATCAATCATTAGCAATGGAGGCCGAAGACTTAGGCTTACTAGAGGCATATTATGAGGAATGGGGGTTCTACATTACACAACTCCCTTTCGCTGGTATCACTCTTGCTGATCAGCTAGACTGTATGATTTGGGGTGGGAAAATGAAAAAGAACCATCCGATGGTCCAAGATATCTATTTGAAGTTGCCAAGGATTGAAAGGATTTTTAACTGTAATAAGTGTCTTCATATTATATGGTGTTGGAATCTCTCGAATAAATTAAAATGTTTTTGTTGGTTTGATGCACATGATTGTATTTTAACATGAAACAACTTACAAAAGCATGGTTTCATAAGCCTTGGTATATGCCCTCTATGCATGAGGGGGGCAGAAGATACGAAGCATATGTTGATCAAATGTACATATGCAAGGCTGATATGGGATGGGGTAATGGAGGAAATGAAGCTTCCTTTCGCTGTCACAAAACAACCCTTGAACATATATCTTTTGTCATGGTAACTTCACATCTCACAGGAAATATAGGTCCCTTCTATTATACATCATATGGATAGTATGGCGTAGTAGGAATACTAGAATTTTTTAACATAAAATTGTGATTGCCACATAATACATTATTAAGACCGCTCCTTTTTTCAACAAAATTGGGCCTGTGAACAAGTTAAACAAAATCAGGAAATGCAAATACATTGATATTTGGAAAGAATAGATGATTGCAATTTTTGATGGAGCAAGCAATAGAAGGAAATGCATATGTGGTGCAGTCATAGTTACTGATCTTTGTAACTTCTTCCACTTCTGGTGGGAGGGTGGATTGGGATCAAACAATAAAGAAAAGATTACAACGTTATGGGGAGTCCTTATTGCAGCAAAATGGCTAAGGCTAGATAAAATACATGGATATGGAAATGCAAAATGAGTCATTGACTAAGTAAACAAGCATACTAATTTTAACCCCCCCATACTTGCAAACTGGATGAAGAGGATCTGAAACCTGGTAAGGACTTTTAATCATATTCAGTTCCAGCATATATACAAAGAACCAAACTAGAAAGAAGACCTCATATCTAAGCGTGGTATTTTGAAGGAAACTGGTAAAGTATTTTTCTCAGTTTTCAAGCAGGGTATCAAGGTAAACACTGGCAACATCAACTAGTCTTAGGAGACACTATTAGCACATATCATACTGTAATAGAAATTTTGTTTCTTTAAAAATTGGAAGTGTTGTTTTATGAAATAACATGTAAGGTTTTTAAGATACAACTTGATGCTAAAAGAGACTCATTTTCTAAAACAAGAGTGTAGATATTTTTCGGTATAGGAATGATAATGCAATAAAGGGAGAAAAAGCATGATACAAAAATGTAGGAACTAACTATGATATATGTACTATCCTTTTATCATCACAAAAGTAACGTTTTCTTTCTTTCTAAAAAAGAGGACTGCTTCCACCGATTATGTGAAACGTTCGTTGAGATCCCTTTCTATTGTCAATGCAATTGACATTTTTCTTGTATTTAGCACCTTTCCTTTTATTTGAATATCCAGGTTTCTGTCGAACAACCCCTTCAAGTCCCACAAAATCGTTGAAGAATAATCATTTGACGATAAGAGGTTCAATACCCGATGCATTTTTACCAAGTCGTTATCCTCCCAAGAGGGCGACGAGACGATTTCTCTCTCATCGCAGATACGAGCTGAGGATGGCGGATGCCTCAAATATGAATGAAATAATGGTGTTTTTCCTTTATATTTAGATTCATTCCCGGCAGAGTTCGGATACTATTGGTCTTCTCCTTAATTGATACTCTGTGTGGAGTGTAATGGCCACAACCAAACCCTGAATCCTCAACTCCCAATTCTGTTTGCGATCCCTCAAGAGGACAGTGGGGAAATCCTTTTGACAGGGACGTCCTCAAGAGCCTGCAAGCTCTTGTTAGTTACTGCCCCAATATCCTGTTGGACCTTCATGGCACAATTGAAAGTGTTTTTGACGGGGGCACCCGAAATGCTCCTTGAAGTATATGTCTTTGAACTGACATGTGGCATATTCTTATTCGTCCATCAACATCCAATAACGAATTTCAATATAATTTAATCGTGGGATGACTTATTGACATTACCACCCTTAGTTGATCTGTAATTTCCACCACAACTTTTGCATTCCCATGTCAAACCTACACTCACCAAGGTTATAAATAACTTTTAGAAGTGATGTTCTATCGTCTACGTAGAATAAGTCTCAAAAGTCAATTTTATGGCTAGGTGCTAACAGTTGCGTGGTTTGTTGGAGAATCTAATTTCAACTACTTATTAAGTTTCAGAATCATCCTTTTAAGTTTCTAAGTTCAGTTTGAATTAGTAGAGTTTAACTCCAGTTATTTATTATTATTGTTTTCAATATAATCTTATTTAACTGATTCGTAATACTAAGAAGAGTAGTATTTTGCTCCGTTTATTTTGTTCTCTTCAATTTTTGTCATAGTATTAAAGATTTTCCTACTTAAAACTCTTGAGAGGAGCAGAAAAAAAGACTCTATGAAAAAGCAACAAAGTGAATGAAGAAAGAGAAACAAAGAGAATAGGTGCACTGATATAAGACTATTTGATATAGCAACAGAAATTTGTAGAACCCTGCTGCGAAAAAGCAGGGAGAGAGCATAAGAATCTTTGAAAGAGCAGTATAAGTTTGAAAAAACATACTGCCAGGAGAACGAAGAAGCCAGTGAGCTCAAAATCGAATTAAAAAAATTGTTGTAATAACCATCTGTATTACTTGGGTACGTTTAGTATTAAGTGTTGCGTTAAGCGTTACTAACGCTCAACTCCTATTCAAAAAGATCGCGTTAGTCGTGATTCCTTACACCGTTTTCAGATTGACGTGGGATAAAGATAATGGTGGTTGCGTTATAGCTCTAAAGCACTACAATCCATCAAAACTCATGATCGTAAGTTTCATATTTGAGAAAAAAGCATTTTTTTTATTTAAAAGAGTGAATTACAGAGTTATTTAATATGAAGCTTTTTTCGTGGAAGAAAAGGGCAAATTTTTTTTAAGAGAGTGATTTAAAAGAAAATGAGGCTTTGTTATATTTTTTTAAAGTTTTCTAAATAAAAATTTGAATTGGTTAAGAAGTGGTATTTGATTCAATTTGGTTATAAAAATTCTTCGTATTTTTATTTTGTTGAAAAAGGAGATTTAGAAACATGGGTATTTTTTTAATCGATTGTGATATTTTGTAAAGGTTTTTGTGAAAGTATTATTCTTGTGAGAATTTGTAGATTCATTTGTGGGTTCTCCGGTTACTAACTCATAATCTCATTAATTTGTGGCATGCGCATCATGAGCCTCAAACTTATTTATTCGATACTTCAGAGCTCATTCTTCACATTGATATTGGAGCTCTGACATCCCACAACACATTTGAGAGTCTTCGACACATCCATCTCAGCTATTTCTGGGTAAGTCCTCTTAACTTGTCTTTTGCAGTATTTATGTCGTTTTTTGTGTTTTGGCTTGTGTGAGTGATGTCTGCTGGATTTTTGTGAACACTTGATGTCATTTGCATACATGTTAGCTTGTACAAGCACCATTTTAGTTTTCGTTAGCATCTCATTGTTGTTGAATGCATAACACTGTTTTGCACGAACGGTCACGGATTCGATGATTCATTTTACACACATGCATGTTGTTTCATTTTATGAGTCTTTCATTCACTGTTTGCATGCATGATCATTTACTCCTACTTACACTCAGTATTGCCATGTATTCACATCTTCATTTTCTCTCAGTTGCCCGTTGGCGGGTCTGAGCAACCTTGGCCTGGACTCTACCTCACCAAGACATTATTCCACAATTATGAGAGGGAAGGTTATGCCTTCCTCCCAGAAAATGCCTAATTATGGCCTGTGACTACCCTTTAGTATTTCCTTGTGCAATTCTGAGAGGCAGTGACTCCTAGCCCAGAAATTGCGCAATGCAGTCCTTGGGCCTATAGCACTTGCTAGTTGAAATTGTGCATTACACAATCCTAATACCTAGCAGGCCAGTCTGGATTGTGCATTGTGCAATTCCAGTAGTCAACCAGCCTCCCGATAGTCTGGACTGCCTTTTGTGAAGTTTTGATAGTCAGTCTCTCGGCCTCCCAGTGGAAATTGTGTAATCCTTTCCAGCAGTTCCCTAGGTATGTTGCTTGTCATCCGTCAAGTTTTCTTTGGTTTTAACTGACAGATTTATTTCCATGCATGTCACCATGTATCTAGATACAGTAGGTGTTCATCCATCTCTTAACAGTTCAGGATCAATGGCCTCCAAGGGAGCAGGGTCAAAGAAAACCGACGGAAGCGCAACTGGAGCAACAATTGAGCGAGTGTCTATGAATTTTCCGCTCTATGAAGACACCAAGCTAATCGTAGACAAATACATCAAGCTGAAATGGAAAGAGGTCAATGATGCATTCTCAGGCACATTTGCAGAAGATCTCGAAGACCACCAAGTCTATGTGAACATTCACAAGTCCGGCTTGTACCGGATTGCATGCAGGTATCCCACATTCCCATGCACAGACATGATACATTGGATTGTCTTGTACACTGATCCCCAGATGATGACATTGAGAATTGTCAGCGAGATGGAGATTGCTACCTTCAGGGCACAAGATTATCAACAGATGTACCATTTTTTGAAGCCAATGATCACCATGGAGACACACTTCAACATACCCAGCAGCAATGCCAACTCCAGGGATATCTTGAAGAACTAGGTAAAGGAGCCAACCAAATCTAGGATGATAGCCAACCATATTTACAAGACGAAGATACTTCGGAAGGCGTATCAATAATTGGTCATCTTTTCATGTTGCTTGTATGGCCAAGAGAGCATGAAGACCTTCTCGCAGAGTTGGGTGATCGTGTTGGACCAACTGGATAGTGAAGGAAAAGCATGCAACTAGTCGGACATGTTGGCCCACGTGCTGAAGCAACATGTCACAAGTGTTCGGTAGCCACCCAAAGGTCAGCAAGAAGAAATCTACTTGTCTTCTTACATATTGGATGCAATCTCTACTCGTCAACAGTTCCCGGACATGAAGTGGGCATGGACATCAGTGGAAACCTCTATCAATACTTATTGGAAACTCTTTTCCGAATGCAGCTTTAGAGGAGTTATCACATAGTTGTTCGATCATTTTGTCACCCCAGTGTACAAGATGATATTTGAGAAGGATCCACTTTGCATGACGAAGGCAACAATGGAGACAATAATTGACATAGCAGATTGGTATGTCTCACATCGATATTGGAGCTCTGACATCTCACAACACATTCGGGAGTCTTCAACACATCCATCTTAGCTATTTCTGGGTAAGTCCTCTTAACTTGTCTTTTGCAGCATTTCTGTTGTTTTTTGTGTTTTGGCTTGTGTGAGTGAAGTCTACTTGATTTTTGTGAACACTTGCTGTTGTTTGCATGCATGTTAGCTTGTGCAAGCACCATTTCAGTTTTCGTTAGCATCTCACTATTGTCGAATGCATGACATTGTTTTGCACGAACGGTCACAGATTCAGTGATTCGTTTCACACACATGCATGTTGTTCCATTTTATGAGTCTTTCATTCACTGTTTGCATGCATGATCAGTTACTCCTACTTACACTCAGTATCACCATGCATTCACATCTTCATTTTCTTTCAATTTCCCATTGGCGGCTTTAGGCAACCTTGGCCTAGACTCTACCTCATTAAGACATCATTGAGCAATTATGAGAGGGAAGGTTATGCCTTCCTCCCAAAAAATGCACAATTATGGCCAGTGACTACCCTCCAGTCTTTCCTTGTGCAATTTTGAGAGGCAATGACTCCTAGCCCCCAGAAATTGCACAATGCAGTCCTTGGGCCTGTAGCACTTGCCAGCAGAAATTGCACATTACACAATCCCAACACGCAATAGGCTAGTCTGGATTGTGCATTACACAATTCTAGTAGTCAACCAGCCTCCCGATAGTTTGGACTGCCTTTTGTGAAGTTTCGACAGTCAGTGTCCTGACCTCCCAGTGAAAATTGTGCAATCCTTTCCAGCAGTTCCCTAGGTATGTTGCATGTCATCCGTCAAGTTTTCTTTGGTTTTAACTGATAGATTTATTTCCATGCATGTCACCATGTATCCAGATACAACAGGTTTTCATCCATCTCTCAACAGTTCATGATCAATGGCCTCAAAGTGAGCAGGGTCAAAGGACACCTGCAGAAGCGCAATTGGAGCAACAATTGAGCAAGTGTCTATGAATTTGCCGATCTATGAAGACACCAAGCTGATCGTAGACAAATACATCAAGTTGAAATGGAAATAGGTCAATGATGCATTCTCAGGCACATTTGGGGAAGATCTTGAAGACCGCCAAGTCTATGTGAACATTCACAAGTCCGGCTTGTACTGGATTGCATGTAGGTATCCCACATTCCCATGCGCGGACATGATACATTGGATTGTCTTGCACACTGATCCCCAGATGATGACATTGAGAAGTGTTAGTGAGATGGAGATTGCTACCTTTAAGGCACATGATTATCAGCAAATGTACCATTTTTCGAAGCCAGTGATCACCATGGAGACACACTTCAACATACCCAGTAGCAATGCCAGCTCCAGGGATATCTTGAAGAACTAGGTAAAGGAGCCAACCAAATTCAGGATGACAACCAACCATATTTACAATACAAAGATATTGCAGAAGGCATATCAATATTTGGTCATCTTTGCATGTCACTTGTATGGCCAAGAGAGCATGAAGATCTTCCCGCAGAGTTGGGTGATTGTGTTGGACCAACTGGAAAGTGAAGGGAAAGCATGCAACTGGTTGGACATGTTGGCCCATGGGCTAAAGGAATAGGTCACAAGAGTTCGGCAGTCGCCCAAAGGTCAGTAAGAAGAAATCTACATGTCTTCTTACATATTGGATGAATTCTTTGCTTGTCAGCAGTTCTTGAACATGAAGTGGGCATGGACATAGGCGAAAACCTATATCAATACTGATTGGAAACTGTTTTCCAAATGTAGCTTCAGAGGAGTTCTCACATAGCTATTTGATCATTTTGTCACCCCGATGTACAACATGATATTTGAGCAGGATCCACCTTGCATGTCGAAGGCAGCAATAGAGACACTAATCGACATAGCAGATTGGTATGTCTCACATCGATATTGGAGCTCTAACATCCCACAACACATCTAGTAGTCTTCAACACATCCATCTCAGCTATTTCTGGGTAAGTCCTCTTAACTTATATTTTGCAGCATTTCTGTCGTTTTTTGTGTTTTGGCTTGTGTGAGTGATGTCTGCTTGATTTTTGTGAACACTTTCCATCGTTTGCATGCATGTTAGCTTGGACAAGCTCGTCATGCAAGAAGTATCGCACCACATCTCGACAAGATTGTCATCTAGGCTGCATCGAAAGAAGAAGGCACCTTGGCCCATACTTCTATTGTGGATAGGGTTGTATGAGATATGGAACCTCAAGCATGTGGATGTCAAAACATAAGAGATCAAGAAATATCATTTCGACATTCGAAGCTTCAATCCATATGTCCTACATTGTATTGTGAAAGATCACTACGTGAGAGTACAGTTTTAGTGGATCCACGGGGCATGTCATTGGGTGGAGGAAGACCCATGGAGATATTGTTGCAACTTCTCCAGGCCCAATGAACTAGTCGGCATCGCTGTGGAATGGTTAGCGAAGCAGCATGAAGCAGCATCCAGGAGAGCAGCAGCAACAACAACAACAAGGGTAAACATACCAGCACACAACCAAGGGAAGGGAAAGATTATTGACAATGCAGAGGTAGAACAAAGATGCAAGTTCAGAGCAGATCCACTTATGCAGAAAGTAGCTTTGGCAATAGAGGCAAAGAGGCAACAACGCAATAAGAGGACTGCGTAAAGACGAAGAGAAAAATAGAGGATGGAGGAAACAATGAAGGAGTTGCATGAGTTTAAGGAGCAACTCCTGAAGGAACAAGATTTTCACAGACATGAGAAGGAAGTGTACCAAGAACAGGTACAACAGGGGGCACAACATGTACAGAGAGATGAAGTTGCACCCATACAAGTAGTAGACTCATTTAAACAACTGGCACCAAGCAGACAGGGTGAGCAGTCCTAGGAGTAGGACTTTGCTCAAGATATTGAACAAGCACTTGAGCAGATGGATATAGATATGGAGTAGCAAGAGTTAGAGCAAGACATCAACCTCATGCCTTACCACCAAGAGGTGGACCCACCAGCTTCATCGGATCTGGAAGCAGAGCAAGTTCCAAGTGACCAAGGAGACACTGAGATCCTTGGAGACAATCCTGAAGGAAAGATGCATAGCATATCATTTGATGAGTCGTAGCATAGAGTTGTGTAATCATGCAGAGTGTCTACTCAGGATGACAACACATCTCCTGTGTAGTTTGAAGAATGAGTGATCATGTCTGACATGCACAAGCATCCAACATCATTGGTCGATGTTGCCAGAGCATATGTTGAAGCCACTAGATCGAGTGTTCACTTCTTGATAGCTAAGAATGAGTGAATGGATAAGGAATTACAGATGGCCAAGAAAGGAGGAGAACTAGTTATAGAATCTGCCCGAGTAGAGTTGAAGAAGGTGATATGTGATGAAGTATCATCCCTTGAGACGATCACGCGAGTGTTGTATTCCAAGTTTGGTACCATGCATAAGGCAGTTGTTCATCTCAACTGTTGGCAATAACGATGTGCTAGGAGAGCGTATCTTGTCAAATGTGCATATTGCTATCGAATACATGAAAACATGGAAAATGAGATATAAGGGAGCCCCATTACACTTGCCCAAGATGATGAAGCCCAGAGTGGTTGAGCTAAAGGCATGCATCCAGAGTCAAATCCGGATCTATGAAGATCTCTCACAACTCATCATTAGTTTGCAGGCTTCCCATGCATGGGTATTCAGGAGTTTGGATTTTGTTGTGCACACACATACGATCCCATATATTGGGACACTCACTGAGGCAAAGGAAAAGACACAAGTTCGATTAGAGCTTGACTCGTACTTTGAAGAGTTGATGCGGATAGCCACCGGCACAGACTTGGTGATCATTGCAGACACCATGCATCGGTATGTCATTAGTCTGGATGCACTCAATACAATGATGCACATGTTATTAGACGAGTTGGACAGAGGAGCTAGAGCAGTGTACCTGGATGCAACGGAGGCAAGAGTTCATTTCCAGAAAGATGTCACCATAGAGTACATGGACACCATCGTGGACTACCAAGCTTGACATCAGTCCACCACTGTCGACCAAAGTGAGGATCTCAAAGAGTTGGTCTTCCCACAGTTGTCTAAATCATAGTGATGTCCTGCATGGCTTGTTCAAGTCTATTTTGTCTCACATGGGTACATGTGCAAATTGTATGTAACATCTTGTCAAGTGGAATTTCAAGTGTCGATAGTTGGATGTAACAATCATAGAGTAGTTGAAGAGTCGTGAGGATAATTGAACATTCATAAAGGGGAATGTCAAGGGTCACCTCACCCTTTTCTATATATAGTCCCTCATGACTCATTGTAGAGGCTTTTTCTCAGCCAAGCTTCTGATAGGAGTATCTTAGAGAAATTTTGGAGAGTATTGTAACAAGCCTTGGATTCTCCACTATGTATAGCTAGTATATCTCTTTGGAGGCACAGGCGGCAGTGACTGTAACATTCCACTGTCACAACCAGTGGTTGGTAATGGTTGTATTGTATGACTGGAAATTTCACTTCTTAATATAACATAGCCAACACTTTACAATGAATTTTTTGGTTTCCCAAGTTGTAAAAAAGGTAAGGCTATCCATAGGGCATGATAACTAAGGAGTGCCAACATGTGCTAGGAAATGCCAAGAAGTGCTAGCACATGATAGACAGTTCCAAGGCATGTTAGGCATATTTTGTGGGGCCTTCGTTTTGAGTTTTTGCAGGAAGAAAAGAAAAGAACCGGTGGCGGGGAAGACAGGTTGAGTTGCGGATTTGATAGCTAGGGGGTGGGCGGGAACAAGAACCAGGAGTGTTCCGACTATTGCGAAAAGGTGGTGGGGGAGAACAAGAGCAACTGAGCAAGTAGAGAGAAAAGGAAACCAAAGGCAGAGTCAGCGAAGAAGGAAATAAGTGGAACTAGTAGTCTAGGTGTGAAGCAAAGGATAAAAGGCATAAGAAAGGATGGGAAAGGGTTGGTGATTACTAGTTGTTGATGAACCAAGAAAGCCAAGAATCAATGCAGCCTTCCTGAGTTGAGAAAGGTAGGTACACCCTTGCTCTATTCGTCTCTGATTTGTGGGTTGGGTCATTCTTGTTGTTAATGATCAGGCTTCGAGCCTTCTTTACTTATTTATATATTTATTTCTATGAATCGTAATGAAAGAGACAATTTGCACCTATGATGTATTGTTGAGTTCTATACTGGTTCTTTAAAATTTGAAAATATTTGTCTATATGTTGTATGATTTCTTAAGGTAATGTGAGTAGAATAGAATGGTTGGATTACAATATGTGCTTGATTGTTATGAGTTAATATTGGTTGTGGGTTGTGGTCCCCTTGGTGCCTCATTCTACCCCCTCACACTTCGGTCATGACACGCCTAAGTTGAGACTCCTTACCCTCCCCAGGTAAGGTGAAAATTTCGGCGTTGTTCTAGACTACAGCGGAGCCTTGTTGGCCCCTTGTGCCTAAACCCAAGGTCTCTTCCCTATTCCCATTTTCATGCCAAGTCATGCCAAGTTTTAAGGCATGCCAACATGTGCCAGGTGTTAGGGTGTGGTGCCAACACATGTTAGGGAGCATTAGGGAGTGCCAGGAAACACAAGGGAACACTAGTTTCAATTGCATGGAAATGAATGAATAAGAGTGTGTGATAGGGAGTGTTAGTGAATTCCAAGTGTGCTAAGGAGGGAGTGACAAGGTATGCTAGGTAGTGCCAAGGCATGCTATAGTGCTAGGGAAGCATTTTGAGATGTACCAACTTCCAAGGTGTGCCAATGTGTGCTAAGGAGTGTTAGTGAGTGCTAGGGAAACACAAGGGAGAACTAGGTCAAAATGCATGGAAATGAAGGAATAAGAGTATGTGACAGGGAGTGTAGCAAGTTCCAGGTGTGATAAGGAGTGAGTGAAATGGCATGATAGACAATGTTAAGGCATGTTAGAGTCTGAGGGCAACATCCAACCAAGATGTGCCAGGTGTCAGGGTGTACCAGTGCATGCTAGGAAATGTTACAAAGTGCCATGGAAACACAAGGGACTGCTAGGTCAAAATAATGCACAGAAATGAATGAATAAGATTTTGTAACAGGAAGTGTCAGTGAGTTCCAAGTGTGCTAAGGGAGTGACAAGATATTTTTTGCAGTGTTAAGGCATGTTAGAGGCTAGGGCAATGATATGCTAAGATGTGCCAAGTGCTAAGGTGTGCTAATGCATGCTAGGGAGTGTTAGGGAGTGCCATGGAAACATAAGGTAGCGCTAGTTTCAAATGCATGGAAATGAATTAATAAGAGCATGTGATAAGGAGTGTCAATGAGTTCTAGGTGTGTTAAGGAGTGAGTGACACCGTATGCTAGGTAGTGCCAAGGAATGCTATAGTGCAAGGGTGACATGCCAAGATGTTCTAGGTGTCAAGGAGTGTTAGGGAGTGCCATGGAAACATAAGGGAGAACTAGCTCAAAATGCATGGAAATGAATGAATAAGAGTGTGTGATAGGGAGTGTTAGTGAGTTTGAGGTGTTTTAAGGAGGGAGTGGCAAGGTTATATGCTAGGCAGTGCTAAGGCAAGCTAGATTGCCAGATCATGTCAGGGAGTGCTAAGGAGTGCTAGGGAATGCCAAACAATACCAAGGGATGTAGAGGGTGCTAACATGTGCCACATAGTGCCAAGGGATTGTTAGATGTGCTAGCTTCTATGACATGTCAAGATGTAAACTATGTTGCTCAGATTTTTTCTGGCCATAGTTGGACATGAGCCTTGACATGGTAACCTATAAATTGTTAAGTTGGACAAGTTGAAATCATGCATGAGTAGCCTAAGATGAGTTATAGTCAGTTCTCAAGTGAACAAGTCATAGTCTAGTTGTAGTAACTATAACTTGGTCAAGTTGTTGTAGTCAAGGCAAGACTTGCTTGGGTTCTTATGTCCCAAAAAAAGAAAGGGTAGTTGTGAGGGCATTATAGCTAAGGATTGTCACGGCATGCCAAGGAATGAAAAGGAATGATAACACATGTAGAACATTGCCAATGCATTTTGAGGAATGTTAGGGAGTGTTAGGGAATCAAAAGGGAGAAATAGGTCAAAATAGATGGAAACAAACAAATAAGTGTGTGTTCCAAGGAGTGTCAATGAATTACAGGTCTCTCAAGCACAAAGTGTGTTAGGAGAAGGTCAAAATAGGAATTGTAGGTGGAAATCCTATGGTTACAATTATAAAGGCCTGGTCAAACCAGTTTCAAACAAAGGGAGACTTTGGGTTGGGCACAACACTATTTTTCAAATGAATTGGTTGGGTTCCCAAGTCGCAAAAATAGTAAAGCTATCTATGAGGGCATGCCAATTAGGGAGTGCCAAGGTGTGCTAGGGAATGCCAGGAAGTACTAACACATGCTAGAAAATTCCAACGCATGTTAGGCATGCTAAGACAAGCCAACAACTAAATAATGCCAATATGTGCATGTGCTAGGTACCAGGGTGTGGCGTGAATGCATGCTAGGGAGTGTTAGGGCCAAGTGCCAAGGAAAGACTAGGGAACACTAGTTTCAAATGCATGGAAATGAAATGTCAACAAGTTCTAGGTGTGCTAAGGAGGGAGTGAGAAGGTATTCTATGCAGTGCCAAGGCATGCTAGAGTGCTAGGAAAGCATACCAAGATGTGCCAAGTGCCAAGGTGTGGCAATGCGTGCTAAGGAGTGCCAAGGAAACATAAGGGAGAACTAGGTCAAAATGCATGAAAATGAATGAATAAGAGTGTGTGACAAGGAGTGTCAACGAGTTCCAAGTGTGCTTAGGAGATATTGACATGGTGTCTTAGGATGCATTAAGTCATGCTAGATTGCTAAGGCGACATGCAACCAAGATGTGCCAAGTTCCAAGGTGTGTCAACATGTGGTAGGAAGTGTTAAGGAGTGTTAGGGAAACACAAGGGAGCACTAGGTCAAATTAATGCATGCAAATGAACAAATAAGAGTTTGTGACATGAAGTGTCAGTGAGATACAAGTGTGTTGACGGAGTAACAAGGTATGATAGGCAGTTCTAAGGCATGCTAGAGGCTAGGATAACATGTCAAGATGTGGCAGGTGCTAGGGTGTCCCAATGCATGCCAGGGAGTGTTATGGAGTGCCAAGGAAACAAAAGGGATCACTTGTTTCAAATACAAGGAAACAAATGAATAAGAGTGTGTGACAAGGAGTGTTCGTGAGTTCTAGGTGTGGTAAGGAGGGAGTGGTAATATATGTTAGCTAGTGGCAAGGAATGCTAGAGTGTTAGGGAAACATGCTAAGATGTACCAAGTGTTAGGGTGTGCAAATGGGTGCCAGCGAATGTTAGGGAGTGCCATAGAAACACAGGGGAGAACTAGTTCGAAATGCATGGAAATGAAGAGATAAAAGTGTGTGATGGGAAGTGTCAACGAGTTCCAAGTGTTCTAAGGAGGGAATGACAAGGTTATATGCTAGCTAGTGCTAAGGCATGCTAGAGTGCCAGTGCATGTTAGGGAGTGTTAGGGTGTGCTAGGCAGTGCAAAGCATGCCAAGAAATTTAGGGGATGCTAACACGCGCCACATAGGGCTAAGGGATTGTTAGATGTGCCAGGTGTTATGGCATGTCAAGATGTAAATTGTGTTTCTTAGTTGTTTAATGGCCATGGTTGGACGTGAGCCATGACTTGGTAAATTTTTAAGTGGAATGAATTGATATTGGACATGAGTAGCCTAAGATTTGTTATAGGCAGTTCTTAGATGAACAAGGCATAGTCTAGTTGTAGTAACTATAACTTGGTTAAGTTGTTGTAGTCAAGGAAGGACTTAGTTGGGTTCCCAAGCCTTATAATAAATAAGGGTAGTTGTGAGGGCATGATAGATAAGGAGTGTCAAGGCATGCCAAGGGATTAAAAGGCGTGATAACACATGGAAGAGAATGTCAATGGATGTTGAGGAGTGTTAGGGAGTATCAAGGGAACATAAGGGAGAACTAGGTCAAAATTATTAGAAATGAACAAATAAGAGTGTGTGCCAAGGAGTGTCAGTGAATTCTAGGTGCCCCAAGGATGAAGTGTTTTAGGAGAAGTTCAAAATAGGACTTGCAGGAGGTAAGCCTATGTTGTGATAAGGCATGGAAAAAGAAATTTCAAAGAAAAGCAAACTTTGGGTTGGGCAAAATATTGTTTTGCTAATGAATTGGTTGGGTTACCAAGTGGTAAAAAAAATAAGGCTGTCTACAAGGGCATGACAACTAGGGAGTTCCAAGGTGTTCTAGGGAATGTAAGGTTCCCAAGTCGTGGAAAATTGTAATACTAGCTATGAGGGCATGACTGCCAAGGTGTTTTACGGAATTCTAGGGCATGCTAGCATGTGCCAGATAGTACAAAGGCATGTCAAAGAAGATAATATGTGCCAAGTGCTAAGGCCTACCAAGATGTGCAAGGGTGTGACAATGCATGCCAGGGACTTTCAAGGCAACAAAAGGGAGGAACAAGTTAAACAACATAGTTATGGATGAAATGGGAACGATTACCTCAAAATGGGTACTCGAGCCCAAAAACCCCAAAAAGACATGAAAAAACAACCCAAAAATGAAAATGGTTTATTCCAAAACAATGTCTTTTTAAGGGTAAATTTTCAACATTTTTTTAAATGGAAGTAAAAACCATTTTTTTTTTTTTAAATGGATGAAGAAAAACACCATTAAATATTTTTTGTTTATTCTCGAATAACAAAAAAAATAGGGTTACAATTTTAACATTTTTTAGTAATGGAGTTAAAGAGAAAATATATGGACTTTGAAACACTATAAAATTCCAATAATTTTCGGACATGATGTTAAAGATAAAATATCATGTCACGAATTTTGAATATTTCCATCCATGTTGTTAAAGATAAAATATCTTGAATCTAAAAAACTTTGAAATTGTAATTGTTTTGGACCATATCATTAAAGATAAAATATCATGACTTAGAATAACATTAAAATCGTGACAATTTTTCAACTATGCAATTAAAACCAAAGATTACGACTAAAAAAAAATCTCAAGTTTTCAAAATATTTCAAGCATAACATTACAAAAAATTTTTATGACAAAAAACATTAAAAATGAACATTTAAGAGTAATTTATTTTTTAAATGTAAAATATATAGTGATTTTAAAATCTTAGCCTAAGACAACTCGATACATTGCAAAAAAAAATTATAAATCAACCATCAAATTGACACGCGGTGTAGGTGAACTTGACTTGTTGTAATGAAAACATAAAGACCAACCATGAAATTGATACATTGTGCAGACATACTCGATTCATTATAACAAAAATTTTGAATTCAACTATCAAATTGCCCATAATGGGATCGAGTTGTTAGAGGAGCATCGACACAGACCCTGTAGAAGAGAATGAAAAAAAAAAAAAAAAATTGTATAAAGAAACAAAAATGAAAAATACAAAAAAACAAAAAACAAAAATTTAGATATTGGAAAAAAATAAAGACAATTAAAAAAAACACAAAAAAATAATACAATACATCTTTTTTAATACTGAAAAAAAGGAAACAACAATGGAAAAAAACACAAAAAATATAAAAAAGAAAACAAAAATTCAAATATTGAAAAAAAATAAAAGAAAACATAAAAAAATAATACAAAAGAAAAAAAAATAAAAACAATAAAAAAACGACACAAATAATGCAAAAACACGAAAAAATTCAAATATTAAAAAAACAAAAAAAAGCATATTTTTTTTAAATAGTACAAAGAAATAAAGCATAAAAAAATTAAAAAACATGACCAAAAAAATCAACTATATAAAAGAAGAGACAAAAACCTTAAAAAATAATTAAAAAAACACAAAATTAACTTTTAAATATAAAAACGAGACTTATATATATATATATATTATATATATATATAATATATATGATATATATATAAACACAATTTAAAACAAAATAAAATAACAAAAAAAAATTTTGTTTAATAAAAATCATTCCTTTATAATTTTTGTTAACCCACAAAACCATTCAAACAAAAAAAACATCACTAAAAATAAAATTGAATTTAAAAAAAAAAAAAAAAAAAAAAAACAATGGAAAAAATTTAAACAAAAATCAAAACAAAATGATAAAGAAACCTAAAAATAAAATAAAAAACATAAAAAAAATAAAAATCAAAAAATAAATAAAAATCGAAAAATAAAACAATAGAAACTAAATTAAAATTAAAAGAAAAATCTAAAAATAAAAATAAAAATAAAAGTAAAATAAAAATAGAAAAAAAACCAAAAAATAAGAAACCCAAAATTAAAAAATAAAAAAAATAATTAATCGAAAACAAGAAAAAAAAAAAAAAAAAAATAATAAAACCAAAATTAGTTTCTGCCACCCTCGCGTGGTGTTGGCCACCGACACGGGCGGGAGGCAGGCTCCATGTAGCCACCTCCTCGCTTAAAAAAAAAGTTTATTCTCGCATCACCACTTTTCAAAATCGGGTGATTTTTTGCTACCTCAAAAAACAGGTACCAGTTCACTTTCTCGTTTGATCGGTAACTATGTTAAACTAGGAAAGGAACACATAATAGGGTTAATAAGTCATCAAGTTATCTTTTCCATGAGGGTCTTGCTAGGCGCACCAACACTAGGTGCTAATAGGTGCCAAGTGCCAAGTGTAAGTGCATTCTAAGTGCCAAATATTCCTTCCTTGCTTCTCATCTACTTTCAAATAATTGATATCAAATAACTTTAATATTAAACCATGTCAAAGCATACCAAGTCATCTCAACACATGCCAAACATGCTAAGACTTGCCAATTGCCAATGTGTATCAGGGAGTGTGATGCATGATATGAAGTGGCATCACATGTCGAAGAGTGATAAGGTCTGCTAGAGAGTTCCAATGCATGATGAAGAGTGTTAGGGAGTACTAGGAGAACACAAGGGAGCACTAGGTCAAAATGCATGGAAGTGAATGAAAATGAGGGTGTGTCAAAGAGTGTTAATGAGTGATAGTTGTCATGCCAAGGAGGGAGTGACAAGGTATGCTAAGCCATGGGTAAGGCATGCCAGGGAATATCAAGGCATGTCAAGAAGTGCTAGAGTGTGCTAGGTAGTTATGGGGTATGCTAACATGTTCCAAATAGTGCTAAGGCATGCCAAGACATGCCAGTTTCTAAGAGATGCTAGGATGTGCAGGGTGCCAGAGTATGCGAATATGCGTCAAGGATTTTCAAGGAAAAAAAGGAATAATCAAGCTAAAATGCAAGGAAATGAACACATAAGAGGGTTAAAAAGTTGGGACTTTATCTTTTTCAAAAGGGGCATGCTAGGCACACAAATAATATGTTCGAATACATGTCAAGTGCCAATGTGTGCCAAGTGCTAATGTATGTCAATGCAATAATATGCCAAGGTGTTCCAGGGCATACTAGGGACTATAGGGCATGCCACACATGCTAGGGGAGTGTTATGCTATGCTAGGCCATGCCAACATGTGCTTGGGCGTCCTAGTTATGGCAAGATGTTCTAGGTACAAAGATGTTCTAGATACAAAGATGTTCCAAGACATGTGAGGTGTCAGGCAATGTTAGTGTGTTCCAAAGCATGTTAATGTATTCCATGAGTCTTGAGGAGTGCTAGGTCTCTCTCATTAATATAATTGCTAGAGCTTGATTATGTATTAAATATATAGTTCCTACGCACACTAGTGAAAATTTATCTAAAGGTAATTTGCTAGATAATAAGCCTAATAAAGATGAATCATGTGTTGACTCATAGGAAAACTATATCCTTATGACTTGAGGGAAATAATACACACTAATTACTTCTTAAAAAATTGACTAACTCTATCCACTATGGCCTTGGACACATAATGAAAAAGGCTCCACAACAATGGTCATAAGTTGTTATCTTTTGACAAAAAATATAGTAACAGGTAACTAGCATCAACAAAAACTCATTGGAATGATCTATGATGACGAACATTTTTTGATTGTCAGCAAAAGTAACCAAAATGTGTATTGGTGGGAGTCAATGAAAGATCACTAGAAGTGTCAGCAAAGAGAGAATTAGTGATAGGCCTTTAACGACCCTTACCAAAAGTGTCACCAAAGGGAGAATTAGTGACGGGCCTTTAACGACCCTCATGAAAAGTGTCATTGAAAATGGCTTTGGTGACAAACCTTAAATGAACATCACTATATGCACTTACAACAACGTTTTTTTAAGGACAATCACCCTATGCAACATTGGAGATGGACTTTAAAGGTCCGTCACAAACATGATCCACACCAATGACCTTTTCTCTTGTAGTGTGGAAAGGATTATCATAGTCGTTTTTTTCATAACTAGTGTTTCTGAGCTACCAACATGCCTGAATAGTTCCTTGAAAGAGTCAATTTAGGAAGAAAACATTGTTTCGCTACTAGTGAGCCCAAATAGAATGTCGACAGAGTTACTTGCTTCACATCCCTGTGCAGGAATCCTTTCTCTTCTTTCACCCTTTATTCATTTTTTACATCTTATTAATAGAACCATGCATCGACACTTATTTATTTCGTGGGGTGGAAGAACTATCTCGAATTATTGAGAGCGTAAGAGGTAGTCCCTTCAGAGAAGGATAGTTATACACCTTTGAAATACAGTCCATTCTTTTAAGTTCCCTCCCCTCCTTAATCAACTTGACTTAGCTGACAAAATAAAACTGATCAAACATAGGAAACCTATTAAAGAAGAGGGTATTAGTTATAGAAACAAGAATCACAATTCCATTAAGGCTTTCTCTGATAAAGAACATATTTTCCATCTGGGTATCATCAACTAAAAGATACAAGGACTATGCAAAGAGAAGGACTAAACAGAAAGTCAAACACTCATAAGTGCACAATGTCCTCCTGAATTTTACCATGCTTATTTCGAAAGGAAAGCACAGTTTCATGCAAAACTTATGCAATAGAAAGGAAATAAAAGGGAAGAACAAAAGATAAAAAAGGAAAAAAGGAAAAAAGGTAATGATCTAAACTAAGTTACCCTACTCATATGATAATAAGGGATAGAACAAGCTTATGTAAAATGAAACTTCTAATGTAACCATTGAAGCATTACCTAACCTATATGGGTGAGGGAATAAAAAACAAGAAATATCATTGAGAAAAATAGCTAACGAGAAAGATGAAATGCGACATGCTCCAAAATTTGAACACCGAAAGAGAAAGTGGAAAAGTACAATGAAAAACAATATGCTAAAAAAGCTGCTAATGATTATGGTGACTGCACACATTGTAACACATTGTCAAGCTAAAACATTCTTCCGAACATTCAAACTTGGCAAGCATAAAGAAAGTGAAAAACTTTTGTCTCGTAAATGGGCTTGCCATGTATGATTCCTCCAAACATTGAGCAATATGATCATGAAAAACAAGTGAAGGATTTGAAGATTGTGAGATAGATTGATTTTCAACTTTCGCAATCGTCTGATGAGGATTATTCAAAGAAAGAGTATCAACCTAATCATGCTTGGGACTAACATCAAGACTATGAGAACCTGACATAACCAACAGTGTAGGATGAAGTGTCTTGACAACTTGGAGTAGATCCAAGGCATTGGAAGATATATCATCAGAGATCGATGGATTAGAATAATCGATAGTGAAAGGTACAAAGTCATTAGTAGGTGAATCAATGAATATATCGAGACAACAATGATCAAAATTCTATTCGTTTGAAAGAGAAAAACCATTATGATTTGATGAATCATAGAGGGGGTGATAAAAAATGAGATATTTCACCCTCTATTCCTAGAAACTGATTAGATGACGGATGTAAAGGGAGGAATTTTCCTCACCCTATTATGATGTAAAATTGACATCTCACCATTCCTGACTATGATCAAAATTAACATTTTGAAATACTAACTCATCGATGTGATAGTTGCGATAGACTCATGAAACATGTTAGGATAATGAGGGAGACATGAGAGAGAAGGAAAATCATCTTTCATGGTAAATGCTTTTCAAAATCTAAGTCCCACAGATAGTCATCATGAAATATAACAAAAATTTCTCATTTAACACTGACTCGATCTTGAAGTCGATCCTTTTGAAAATCAGAATAAGTGATTCTAACAGGTTGTCGTGACAACTCAAAATCAGGAAGATTGAAAGAGACAACAAATGGAGAATGAGAAGAATGAATATGACTGGTCAAATCAGATTCGTAATCGAAACTTGCATTCAAATTTTGAACGTGTGGGGTGGGAGAAGATGGTGGTATATCAATAGATTGAATTTCAATTTCTCTAACCTCAACCTATGTATATGGAGTTTTTTATGAAAACAAGATGAAGATTAATTCAAAATAACAAATTATTTCATCGGAGATTTAAGAGTTCCATAACCAGTATATGTTGGGATAATTTCGAAAGATTCATATTATTATGGATTTAAAAAAAATTAAACAAGAAAATCGAATTATCTTTCATAAAATTCCAATCAATATCATCCCCTGAAAATTCGTAACTGAAATGAATAAAAATATCATGAAAATATTCAAGATATCCATCATTTTCTTTTCAAAGACGAATGATTTTCTTATAAACAGTTTCACAGTCATACATGTCAAAGGTGCGGTGAAGTTCCTTAACAAGATGTTCGAAAGAGTGAATGGAAGAAGATGGAAATGTATAACACCATTATTTAACGTTCACTTCGAATATAAGGATGAACAACCTCCAAGTGATATATTAACAGTCAATTTCATAGTAAGTGCATAATTCAAGAAAATGAGTGTGTGCTAAAGAATGGTTATTCCACCTGCACTGTTAAAATTAAAATTGGACAGATATTGAATTATCCCTAAGGGCACTTTGAGATTTGCAACTCTGGAAAATCATGTTAGGGTCAAGATTTGGGAAGAAGCCATTAAAAGACAAGAAAGGTTCAAACAGAATTCACAGGCTTAACTTGTCATATAGCCCTCCTTCTAGCACCAAAAACCCATTGACAGTGCGAGAAGTTGGCAACAAGTGCAGGGGATCTCCCTGATGTGAAGTCCCTATTAGACCCTACACCATTTGTAGTAGGAGCCCACACCAGAATATAGTCGGTTGCCGAAGTGGTGGGTGTTAAGAGTGTTCCTTGGCTATAATAACTGCATAGAATGATGTATATGTAACTTTGGTGGAAACAAGTGTATGAACTCTATGAAGTGTCAAGTGCAAGGCCTGAGAAGTTCCATCATATCAAAGGGAAAGAGAGTGGGTACCTTAGAAACATGTAATAGTAATTAGCTTAAAAGGGATACACGGGGAGTAAAAAGAATCATAAGCTAACTTGCAAAGTAGTTCACAAGATAACCATGATCAAAATAACATAACAACATGCATTCAACAAGATACATATAAAGGAAAATTAAATAGTTGATATGTGTTAGCATAAATGAAATAAAACAATAGAAAACATAACAATAATAGTCTTACTACATCCATGAAATATGCATGAAAACGTGTCGGCTCCGAACTTTTATTAAAATTGAATATTCTAAACATACATATACAATTAACAAACCACTAGCCCTAATAGTGGAACATGAAGCCAACATTTGCTCCTCCAAAGAGAGATAATCCTTCTATGCTAAAGGAGAAGCCAAGGGTCTTAATAATGCTCCCATATTTTTATCCTAAGCTAAAAGATAGGCCAAAATCCTTTTACATGAGTTTTGAGGGTGTATTCATAACATATGAGATGACTATTCATCTTCCTTTGTGACTCTTTGACTTCCTTTTACATATTGACCTTTCATATTTCAAAACTGATACTTGCAATTCCACTTACAAAAATATCTAAACAAAAATATTACAAATACCCATATAAGAAAAAATTGGGTAGAGTTAACTAAACATGCCTAATAGAACAAATAACATGTCAAGCTTGAGTTTGGGGAAACTCTAGCTCAACCTCTTTAACTTGTATCTCTTTAGTTACATAATGATTCCAAGATTTATACTATGTGATGCTTTCCTCAAAATTTGAGATCGGATGAGGCTGGAAGTGGACTCTAACCTACATTGCACCTGGGTACATGATCAAGTGCTCAAAAAATAGCTCAAAATTCAAATTTGTTGGATTGGTGTGGAACTTAGATGACTGTGTAGTGCTCATCATCCTAAATCTGGCACAAATTGTTTCTAGGAAAATCGATATCATATTCTCAAGATATCGTGTTTTGATCGATTTCACAAATAGGTAAAAACAATTACAGGGTGTTGACTAGGCTGCTGACTTTGCATCCGTAGTCATGACTAGGTGTTGAGGTGGCAAAGTTGACTTTGTTGTTTGACCGATTAATGATTTATTTCGACAAATGACCTATTGACAAATGGAAAGGTTTCATTGTCCATGTTGGTGAATTGTGATTGGAGGGAGGGTGGCCAATCATTGGCTAACACGTGGCAGTCCAGGGGCCACCAAAAGTTTGTTAAGGGTCCAGGGGTCCAACTCGTGACCTGCCCTACACAAGCCATAGGGGTTCCCACCAAGCCACGAGTGACGTTCTTAACATACTATGGATTTGATACATATTTTTGTTGGTATGGGTGGCGCATTGGGGGTGGGGGTCGGGGTCTAGCCCCAACCCTGGTCACCACACCCGAGGCAGAATCACGGGCAGGAGACTAGCCTTGTGCTGCCTCCCTAAACCGTGACCACCATATCTAACCGTGGAGGTAACAACATGTGAACTCCACCACCCATGTGATGTCATAGCCACCGCATGACCATCGGGGAAAACCACCAGGGTATCCGCCCATGTGAACATCGTCGTCTAGCTGTTAACATCTATGCAATTGCTGGAGGAAAGTGGCCAACGCCAAGGGTTAGCCCCTAGTGCATGGCCCTACACATGGCCTTAATCTCCAAATTTTTAGGCCTCATCAGCCAATTTATGAGCCCGACAAATGTGGCGAGATTCTGGTAGATTTGGTGGCTAGTTAGCGGGAATATGGGTGAAAATGAGGGCTTGGTGCCAGATTTTGGGCAATTTGTGGAGCGAATACTGGAGAAACTAGGAGAGGTCAAACTTCTTCAGGTTTCGATGAAATTGGGAGCAAAAAGAGGCTAAATGGCCATTTTTGAACATTCTGGACTCATTGGAGTAGGTTTTAGAAGCATTTGAGAATTGTAAACACATCTTTTTTACACATTTCAGCATAATAGAGAGGCCTAAGCCATTGGAGGCTAGACCAAGGAGACATAGACCAGGAGGGGTGAACTCCTTCATCATGTTCTTGTTGTGATGTGTTGTTGGTGATGTTCTGTACATTTATATGATGTTGTTCAGTTTCTTATTTATGTTAAATTGCTCATAAAATTAACATAAAAACTCATTTTCACTTGCAATAAACTTATGAATCCTTAAGCACGTGAATAACATTTTCTTTATAATCCGAGGAAGATCTTAGCACAACAAAACAATTTTTTTTAATTAGATCAATTTGGTATCAGATCTCTTGGTTTTATTTGTTCAAGAAGGATTTAACTCTTTGCAAGTTTAGGCCATGCTTACAAGGTTAAAAATGAAAAGAGAAGAAGGGAAATTGGATTAAATTCCTGAAGTTGGGTCAAATGGAAGAAGGGAAAGGTTGGCACAATCTCCACCACTAGTTCTTCCTCAAGTTGCCGTTGAGGCACCAGTGAGCATGTCTCATGAAGGAGAGCCTACAATGACAACGAATGAGAAGGTATTCAAGGAGCCTTTCTTTGATATGACAAAGATGGTGAAGGTCCTCTATGAAGAGAGGAATATTAGGTTGCAGGGTGAAAGCTCCAAACCTCCCAAAGGAAAAGGTTGTTCAAGAGGAGGAGGTAATGGAAATGGAGGTAAACTTCCACCCTCTCCACCATCTTCTTCATCTTCTTATTCATAGGCATCTTCACCCTCTTCTACTAACACAACCCTTACTCATACTCATCAACGTAACTCAAAATGAATTGGTAAATCACCCTTATTAAAAATTGATGTTAAATTTGAACTGCCCATGTATAATGGTGAAGTGAATGCAAAGAAGCTTGATAATTGGATTCATTTGTTGGATTTGTATTGCAAAATTCAAAACCTTCAAGAGGATAACATAAAGATTCAGTTACCTTCCTTGGGGATAGAGGGTTCAACATTAGTATGGTGGGAATGAAGGACACAAGAGGAGATAAAAATCACAGTAAGATATCAATTTCTTGGTCTGATTTCATTTTTACAATTAAAAGACAATTTTACCCTCTAACTTATATGTAGAAAGGTGGCAGAAATCCATCATGAATTGGCAGAACTTTAGACAACTTAAAAGTCAAAATGTGAAAGATTACACCTAAGAATTAAAAAAAAGGTGTCTAACGTTAGGTGTTGATTTTCAATCACAAGACACGTTTTCGAAGTACATAGGGGGTTTACACAGTTACCTTAGGCATACTATCTTAATGTTTAATCCCAATAATTTAGACGGTGTGTGTGTTCAAGTCACTCACCTTAAGGCAAGAAGGAAAAACACTATAGAAGAGGGTAGTAAAAATCCATTTAAGGGTAAAGAGAAAGGAAAGGGTTTCAAAGGAAAGAAAGAAATAAGGAGAGAAAACAATATGTAAACATTGTTCCAAAGAGGGTCACAATGAAGCTAATTTTTGGAAGCTTCATCGTGAGATGAGGCCTAGGAAATTCAAGAATAGAGGGAAAGAAAAGTCAGCTTCTGTCATTCAGAATGATTTGGGATCCGATTGAGGTGATGAAACTAAAATTACAGCCATGGGTATAAAAGGAAAATAATCCATTTCCATCACTAGTATATCAATTTGTCACACTAGTACTCCAAATGAAGAAACAAGGATTGAATTATTTCATGTGAGGGTAATATCAAAACATACAAAAATCGACACACTATTTGATAGTGGATCTCAAGCCAACTTGATATCTAATGATTCAGTCAAGAAACTTAATCTTGAAACCATTTTACATCCCAAGCCATATCCATTGGGTTGGATATTCAAGGACACAAACTTACAGGTTACAAGAAAATTTATTCTTTGGTTTGCAATCACAACAAACTTCATTGACGAAGTTGAATTAGATGTTGTATCACTCGATATATCAGGAATTGTTTTGGGGAGTCCTTACCTCTATGATAGAAAAGAAATCTTATATCGTCATGAAAAAAAGTACCACTTGTTCAAATATGGTGTGGAGTATATTGTGAGAGCCCATCACAAGAAACTAAATCTTTCATCAGTTAATGCGGGGAAAATGAAAAGACTAGTGAATTCAAGAAAAAATTTAGTTGCTTCTTATGGTCAAACCCAATGTTGATGTTGATTATGAAGCATATGATGGTTGTAATTAAAAATTGAAAATTGATTTGGTTGATGTAGTTAGCCATGATGATGAGGTGTTTTATAAAGCAAAGGGATTTGTTCCCAAGAGGAGAATCCAACGAAATACCATTGCAGCAAAAGTGTCTTCTTCCTAAGATTGACATGCATTGGATGTCAAGAAGGGAAAGTGAAGAAATAAAAAATCAAATCCAAGGATTGTTGAACAAAAGGATCATCTGACCATCTCCTTCGCCAAGTGGTTCACCTATTGTTTTGGTGTCCAAGAAGAATGGAGAGCATTTCATTGAATGGGATTCAAGTAGTGGCTATCATCAAAGTAGAATTGTTGAAGGAGACACATGGAAGATGACATTCAAAACAAAGAAATGTTTGTTTGAATGGTTTTTTATGCTTTTTGGTTTTTTCCATGCTCCTACTACTTTCATGCATATGAAGAAAGATGTATTGAAGCCATTTCTAGACATGATATTCTAATTGGATGACATTTTCATTTTTCAAAAAAAATCATTATGAACATGTCATGTGTGAGAAAAAAATACTTGATGTCATATGCCAAGAACATTTGTTATTGATGATATCCAAGTATGTGTTGGATAAAAACTCTTTGATGTACTTGGGCCATAATATTGGAGAAGGTGAGTTGAAGTTAGACCTCTCAAATATTGATGCCATTATGGATTGGTCAATTATCAAGATAGTCATTTGGATAAGAGATTTTTTTGGAGCATCCCAATGTTGGAGGAAATGTTTTGTTAATTTTTCTTCTATTGTACCTTATTTTCATTCTTTGGCAGTTGTGCAAAAGGTCTTTCAGTGGGGAGGAAAACAACAAGAGGCATTTGATCCTTTGAAACAAAAGATTATTTCAACCTTTATACTTGTTCTTCGACACTTGAAAAAGTCATTTGAGTTTCAGGTTGATGTATGCAACTATGCCATGGGCTAGGTCTTTATGCAATGTGGTAAGCCCATTTCATTTCATTTAGAAATTTTCAATGGTACAGTGATTAATTTGTAGCAACAAAGGCACTTTCAATGGATGGGTTTTCTTCTACTATTCCACTTGGTCAACAGGAATAAGAAAGGTATAAGCGACAAGTTCGTTGATGTACTTTCTAGGCCTATTGTTTGTGTAAATACTTTCCTCAAGCATAATTTTATTTTGCATGAAAGTTATGTTTAGCAAAATACATACTTTGAAGATGTACATTCAAGATTGAGTCAAACGAATCAAATAGATGAATTTATTTACCATTTGCATCATAATGTGTTGCATCATCTTAGTAATAAAGATGTTGTTGTTGATGGTAAGCCAAAGAGTTCATTGAATGACTCTAAGCGGTACATCAAACAATGAAAGATCAGCTTGAAAAGAGCAAAGGGAAGTACAAAGCAAGGAATAACAAGCATCATGTAGATCACAAGTTCCAAGTCATTGATGAGTGGATCAAGAATGGAAAGGTTAGGGAATTGTACCCTCACCTGTTGGACAAACGAAAGTGATCTTTTGGGGTCGAAAAGGCTTCTAGTGGGAAGGAATGATCAGGTGCTCAAAAAATAGCTCAAAATTCGAAGTTTCTAGATTGGTGTGGAACCTAGACAATTGCATAGTTCTCGTCATCTTGAATGGGGCACAACTTGTTTCACAGAAAACTAATATCGTATGCTCAAGATATCGCGTTCTGATATATTTCCCACACAGGGAAAAGAAAATTGCAAGGTGCTGATTGAGATGCTGACTGTGCTTCCGTACTGCTAATTGGGTGTTGAGGTGGTAGAGCTAACTGTGCAGTTTGACCAGTCAATGATTTATTTTAGTGAATGTCCTGTTGACAAGTGGCAAGCTTTCATTGTCTGTGTTGGTGAATTATGATTGGATGGAGGGTGGCCAACCATGGGCTGACTCGTGGACCAGCCAAAGGTTGCCACATGGTAGTCTGGGGGCCACCAAAAGTTTGTGAAGGGTTTGGGAGGAGGCACCAGGGGTCCAACCTGCGACCTCCCCCACACAAGCCACATGCGTTACCACCAAGCCACAGCTGAAGTTCTTAACATATTGTGGATTTGATACATATTTGTGTTGGTATGGGTGGCACATTGGGGGTGGGGGTCAATGTCTAGCTCCATCCCTAGTCACCATGCCAGAGGTGGAACCACGTGCGGAAGGCTAGCCCTATGCCCCCTCCCTAAACAATGACCACCATGTCTAATCGCAGAGGTAACAACATGTGAACACCACCACCCATGCGATGTCACCACCACCACTTGACTGTCGGGCAAAACTGTCAGGCTAGTCGCCCATGAGAACATCATCGTTTATCCACCAACATTTATGCAACCACTAGAGGAAAGGGGCTAGCGTTGGGGGCTAGCCCTTGGGAACATGATCCTCCATATGGCCTTAATCTTCGAATGTTTAAGCCTTGATGGCCAACTTATCCACCCAACAAATTCGCCCTAATTCTGGCAAATTTGGTGGCCAGTTAGTGGGAATTTGGGTGAAAATGAGGGTTCGGTGCTGGATTTTGGGCAATTTGTGGAGCGAATAGTGGAGAAACTAGGCGAGGTCAAAACTTCTTCAGTTTTTGACTAAATTGGGAGCAAAAATAGGCTAGATGGCCATTTTTTGACACTTTGGACTCATTGGATTAGGTTTCAGAAGCATTTGAGCATTGTAAACACATTGTTTTTACACATTTGAGCATAATAGGGAGGCCCAAGCCATTGAAAGTTGGGCCAAGGAGACGTAGCGTAGGAGCGGTGAACTCCTTCATCATGTTCCCGTTGTGATGTGTTGTTGGTGATGTTATTTACATTTATATGTTGTTGTTCAGTTTCTTATTTATGTTAAATTGCTCATAAAATTAACATAAAAGATCATTTTCACTTGCAATAAACTCATTAATCCTTAACCACATGAATAGCATTTTGTTTATAATATGAGGCGGATCTTAGCACAAAAAAATTGATTTTCTTAATCTGATTAGAACATTGTCTTGGAGCTAGTTTGCATTTCCTTCTTCAACAAGAACAACATGGTGTTGATCTTGTAAGGGCCACCAATATACTTTTGAATATCATTTTTTTTAAATTATAGGTCCCCTTTGGTAGCCATTTGCTTGAATTGGTCCAAGTATTCTTCCACTTCCTATCTGACCTTGTTTCTGCCTTAAGCTTTGGTGAGTGTGCCGACTAAAGGGATCTTGTGTGATTTCACTATGAAGTCCACACTGTGATATAACCATGTATAAGAGGATTGAATGTTGGTGATGAAAGTGTCAAGATATTTGTTTCATTGTATAAGAATTTTAATTTCATATTTCTACAACTTGGCTTGCTACCTTGCCTTCTTCATCAACTTAGGAGGTGTACCTCTACACTACATTCTCCACTCATGCACAACAGTAGTATTTGCGTGAAAAAGCTTGAGATATTTTTCATTCTCTCGAGATACATATTGTGAAGGTGGACAATTCCTTTATGCACAGTGACCAAATCCTCATAGAGGTTACTCATGGTTTCTCCAAATGTTGATACTTCTCCAAGTATGACTGCTTTTAGTAATTCTATGTACAACTATGCAGGAGAAACTTTTTGAACCTTTACCTGGAGCTATACAATATGTTGCCTTGAAACCTCTAAGTTATTTTTCATATATCTGTTATCGGAAATGAAATATTTTGTGTTTGACTTGAAGGATCCTACAAAGGTTGAGTTGGTTGTGCAATAGCTTTTGTATTTTTCCTGGTGTCCATTATGATCACCTTCTCTTTGATAAAAGAAGGATGTGTGAGGTCATCTAGGAAGTGCTTGTTTCTTACCTGTATAATATTCTTCTGCAACTCATCATAAGTTATATTATAGATATCCATCACCTAAACTTCATCAAGAGGAGAAATTTCCTCTTCCTCACCTAGAGCTTGCCCTTTTGTAGGAGGAGGGGGAGATTGAGCATTGATTTACTGCGTGCAAGGCATGAGATCAACATCCTGATTTTGATTCTCCGACCATACCTACATGTCTTGGATTACTATCAAGTCTTCGATTTCTTGGGTAAGTTCTTTGTCCTGCACCTGCTTCCTTTCTTCTTGAAGTTACCGATTTTTTTCTTCTTCTTTGGCTTGATTTCATGTTGTTTCTTCCTCTTCTTATATTTTCCTTTCATCTTTTTCTTTCTATTCTTGTTCCTTCTTGTTCCTTAATTTTTCCTCCTACTTCTTTTGCTTCTTCCTTCTTTCTACTACTATAGCCACTTTCAAGATGATTGGATTTGATATGAATTTGTGGCTCTAATGTTCTGTCGGATTGTGCACAACCTTTCTCTTGGCCTTTTCGCGCTCTGGGATGTGCCTTTCTGATGGTTCTACTTTTGGGGTTGCTTCCTGCCGAGGAGTGACTTGTGAAGTACCTACAAATATCATTGTTGTACAAGGATTGGAGACATTATAACAATTCTTTATCTTTTCCTCCTCTCATCTAGAATAAGTCTCGCTCAGCCAACTCAAATGTATTTTTGCACAGTTTTCTCTAACTCTTTTCTCTTAGTTTTTGCATCCTTTAGATTCTCAATATTGTAAGATTTAATCTACAAAGGAAGAGAGGGCTAAGTTTCTTTCTTCTTCCTCCATAGGACTCCTAATAAACATGTGTAAAGATGATAAGCTACTTCCTCCATGACCAATTTTTTGGTGGCATACCTTGGTAGAAGATGAGAAGATTTCTTACCACCGAAAACGCTAAGGTAAGTGCCATCTAGTGAGGCAAACCAGTTGGCAAGTTTTGCTACTACTTCCATCACCTCATGAGACATGCAAGGTGACTCTTCTTCAATGATCATATTGTATAACAATATGAGGAAGTTGTCGATAAGATTCTCCATGACTCCTCCATACCTACTCTCTGAAATAAACTTGCAATAAATGTGTACAATAGGGTCCTTTAGTGTCCATATCCAACTCATGCCATGAAAATAATTATGAGCACATATCGCATCCAACAAATAAGAAAAATATAGAACCTGATTTGCTTACTCTTGGGGGGGGTTCTTGGCATTAGTCACATGAATCTTTAATTGTTGGACCAACAAATTTGACCAGTGGAATGATTTCCCTTCATTCGCAACCTGATGCAACAAATATTGCCAACCTTCTAGAAGAATCTCAGTACTATTTTGACCATAGATCCAACAACACAGAACTATCAAGTACTGGAATGGTTTTATGAGAGATTTGGTTTTACAAGTGTTGTTCGGCGTCTAGCGGAATTTTGATGGCTCTTTCACACAACCTTCGATGACATATTTAGTGCCTAGGTAATGGGTGACTGTATAGAAGTGAGAATCCATGTAAACTTATGGAAAGGGAAAATGATACATCAATTGACAGTCAAGTTCCATGAATGAGGCAAGCCTTTTCCATTTAAACTATTGAGGATCATGTTATTTGCACCTGTGTGTGATAGGATCCTCTTGGTAATGTTTGTCCAAGGGAAGACTGGAAACATGCATGCGATATTATACAATTATGGCTTCTGTACATTGATATAAACATGTTTGTATTCAAGATGTGTTCTGTAACTAGTTTCCGTGAATGCATCTTTTACTGTTTTCCATGTTATATCTGAATCTTTCTCAATGAAGAGTTGAGTTTCTGAAAGAACTGACATGGTGATAGGGGTACTCTTAACTACTTTTCTAGTGCTACTCTCTGTGGTGTCTTTTGAGGCAGATCTATTTGGTGGCATGATGACAATAATTGATAAAAGAGAGAGAATCTCAAAAAGATAGAGTACCTATATCTAATGATGCACTCATGGAAAATACAAATCAACTCAAGAAAAACAGTTCATTCAACAATATCAATGCAACAACTCAGTGATTGGAGGGAGGGATTGCATAATTTCTAGGTTGAAGATGAAAATCTAAGGCTCATGAAATGCACATTTTGCAGTATCAATAGGCAAGGGGTGAGATAAAGGCTTGAGATTACACAATGCGCAGTCTCAACTAGGCAGGTTGAGGGAAGATACTTCACATTATGTAGTCTCTATGGTCAGGGTTGAGGCTTGAGGCTTGCAACTTTGTAATGCACAGTTGGGAAAGTTAGTGACTATGCATTGCATAGTCTCAAAGGCCAAGCATGAAGCTTTTTCCTTGAGAATGAAAATTGCATAGTTGTCAGAGGCAATTACTGGCCAAGATTGCACATATGTGCCTGGGAAGGAGAGAGAAATTGCACAGATCTATCCGAGAAGGAGAGAGAAAAGTGACAGATCTAAGTGCTAGGGAAAGAAATAATGTAGATTGGGATGAGGGGAAGTTAGATTAATGAAAACTAAGTTCCAAAAAGAAACATGAAAAATGTGACAGTTAGAAAATGTGAAATACGGATTGAACCAACATTTTTACAAGTTAATAATAGTTAAAATTCCAACTTCCATGAAGAGAAACAAGAAAAATAGCACTCATAAAATTAAAATCGACAAAAGCGATAAAAGAAACACATGCAAAACTTACCCAGATAAGCGTCGTAAACTTATCCAAAATCTCATTAATCTCATTGGGAAGGCTAGAGCTTCAAGATTGAATATGAAAATGAGATCTAGAGGCATCTCTTAGATAGATCTAGTTGAGTTAGAGTTTATGACAAGAATGCTTAAAACCAAGGAAGAAAACGACACCTATCTTAAGATCAAAATTAGAAACTCAATGCCGCTTACCAGATATTAATTTAGAAATACTTATTTTCTAGGGATGACAACTCATATTTTTCTAGGAAACTCGCTCAGTTTATTATGTAGTTTCCAATTGGAGGAGGACACTTAGTGTAGGTTTTGTTCTCACAGTTTGCATGTCTTCAAGGATTGCGCATTTATGATCCTCAAGGCCTAGCGCAGTTTCCAAAGATAGTGGATTGCACAGTGTTAGGAGGGAAGACCGGAATTTGATGTGAGATCAGGATGGGAGATGGATTATGTTATAAAATACCCATCTATGATAAAATCAAGCTAAGCAAGTCCTCACAATATCTTCATGGAAAGATAAGTCTTCAAAATCAGATGGAATACTTGACGGCAATGAAAGATGGGTCCTTGTGGATAGAAGGTAGGCTCTAAAATCAAGGCATGGGAAAATTTTTGGAGGGGGTAGTAGCATCTACAATAGGAACATGCAGTTTTGGATCTCTCCCTTTCATTACTTTTTTATGGGAGAATTCTTGTTTTATGTTATGTTGATTTTCTCTCTTCAAAACATCTAAAGAAAAAAAATCTTGTAACTCTTCTACAAGATGATCCAAATTGGATCACTACATAATTTGTTATCCCGTCGATTCTTTAAAAGTGGGAAAATTAAAGGAGTTATCATAAAAGACTAATTTGATCAACGAGACCCAATTTGGAGAATTAGACTCTAAAGCATTTTAGGTCTAGTTTGAGGCCCTAAATGACCTCTTTTCTTTCTCGTGTGGATGGGGAGCTTTTCTGCTTAAGGAATACACCACGTGATATTATTCTACACTGATATTTATTTCCAATTATGTAAGAAATATCTTAATTGAAGTTTAGATACAAAAGTTGTGCTTCTTGGAAGTTGACCTATTGTGATTAACCACCATAATTTTAGAGGATGTCACATTAGCCCCCATTATTCATGGAAAAGGGGCTAGGCACATGAATTCTATGAATAAGACTATAGAAGGACCCAAATTACAATTGTAGTTAAGTGTTAAAGGAGTATAACTTAACCTATAATTTTCTATTGAGCTTTGTTATAAGTAGATCACTAGGAGGAAAAGTGGTTTCAATCTATTTGATTGTATCTTTTTCTACAATAGGTAAAAACGAATTATATTTGGAAGAAAGAGATCATAAAACAAGGGGTTTGTGTTATCCAATATCGCATAAGCCACATGCCTTAGGTAACTCATAGAGAATGCATTCTCCTTTGTATTTCATTATTTCCCTTATAGACAAAAAATAGTAGAGAAAGCTCACCTTCTAGTTAATTTTTCTCTTGAAAATGGATTCCCGTACCATATTTTGGTGTTCATTGTGATTGACATATTTTTTTTATTTCAATATTCTTTATTTCCACATTTTATATATTGAATGCATAAATTAAAAAAAAATTATAATAATCAGAGATCTAGAATCTAATGAATTAAGCCTTCATAGTACTATATTATTTGATTTTAATAGATTTGTTGCGAGGAACTGCCATGGAATATCCATGATACTTTACATGTCATATTTGTATTAGAGAAAAGTTATGGGAATTTTGTGGTAATTTTCAAGGGATCTAGGAAACGATTTGAATAGGAAGTCATAAAATGATAGCCATTAATGGTTAATATATTCATAATAACCCTCAAGATATAGTAGAAGAGAGAATCTAATGGGTGGAAGCATAAGTTGTGGATGTCAATTGCACTATGAACCTCCTTTTGGTGGCTTTAGCAAATAAGTTTAGAATAAATGAAGATGAAGGTTCTATCTCAAAGGTCAAATCATAGGGAAAATCAGGGGATTAGGAAGAACCAAAGAAGGGTTCCAAGAAAGAACCAAAAAATGAGTAGCTAAGTTCAAGAATTGTGGACCATTAAGAATCCCTCTTCAAGAAGGAAAGAAAGGTGGAAATGAAAACTAGGTGGGAGGATTTTAAAGGTCCCATCATGTCTCAATTGTACCTTTATGGGGTATGTAAAGGACTAGAAAATCCAATGACAATACTTTATGGAGAGACATGTGTACTTTGCACAAGATTACACCACAAAATTTAGGAAGGTGGTAATAATGCTGGGTATCTCTGCAAACAATCCACATGCAATCCTCAATTATCTATAGGGTATACATAGCCATAAGCACATTCTAATTGGAAGGGAAATCAGGTGGTTCAAAGTAAAAGGAATGCCAAGAATATTCAAAGAAGGGAAGAAGAAATGGAAAGTTAGAAAGAACAAGAAGACACCATATACAACACAATCGTGTAATGATCCTAGCAACTAGTGCAACATTAATGGTTACACAAACGAGGAGTGCCTGAAATTGCATCTAAGGCTCAGCCTAAATAACTGTAAGAAGGATATGAAGAAGAAAAATATCATTTCCATGGATTCATGCAATCTAGTGGAAAGAAACTTTGATGTAGATGGGAATATTGTCTTCACCTTAGTGTAGAAATATGTGAATCTCAATAGCCTTCATCATTAAGGAAGTCAAGTAGATGACTAATGTATTCCACATTAATTTATAAGTATAAAAAACCAAGATTTATTCTCTACTCGACTAATTCTCATAGGAAATTCTAATTGCAAAAAGTTGTTTAGAACAATTGGACTGTAATTCCATGACCATCCTAGCCAATATCCATTAGGATGGGTTAAAAATGAGGCAAAGATGAAGGTAACCAATTAGTGTAAAATTTAATTTTCTAGAAGAGTTGGCTATATTGATGAAATATAATTGAAAGTAGTGTCATTTTATGTATGTGTATTTTTGCATGGAAGTCCCTGCATGTATATGAGGGATGTATTCTTCATATAGATACCCAACTAGTGTCACCTCATCAAGAATGGAAATTTTTCCATCATAAATGTGTATAATGACAAGTTAAATACTCACTAATAAGTGTTATTCAAACGAAGAAATTGATTAGTTATAGTAAAAAATTGTTTTATTATTCTTAAGAGAAAATTAATTTGTAGGAGTGTCAATGAGAGAAAAGAGATTCCTAGATGAGTGATGAATAAAGATACCAACTAGAAGAGTTGCTACAAGGATATATGGGAGTGTTCTAGGAGCCTAAAGGAATACCATCCAAAATGGAATTCAAGCACAAGATCCCACTATTTCCATGATCTCCATTGCCAAACATTAGTTTGTATGAATAATCCTTTCTAGAAGCACATGAAAAAAAGAAGTAGGTGTAGAAGCTACTAGAGGAGGATGTTATGTGATCAATAACCTCACCTTATGGGTCACCCATAATAGTTTTTCCAATGAAGGGTGGGGCTTAGAAAATGCACATTGATTACAGGGTGCTAAAAAAATTACGCTCAATAATGGGTACCCCATGCCTAGGATAGATGATCTATTAAAACAATTACAACAAGTGAAATACTTCACTAAGCTAGATTTGAAATCACGGTATCACCAAGTGTGATTCAAGGAGGAAGAACCCTAAAATGGTTCCTTCCAAACTACATAAGGTTTGTATGAGCAATTAGTCATGCCATTTGATCTATGTAATTCACTAGATATATTCATGATATTAATGAATGATGAATTATGCCCTTATCTAGATTAATTTTCTATTGCTTATTTGGATGATATACTAGCTTATAATGCTACCTAGGAGGAACACATATTACACTTAAAGTGGGTGCTAGAGACTTTGAAGAAGCATCGACTATTGGAAAGTCTCAATAAATGTGAGTTTTCCTAGTACTATTTGGTGTATTTAGGTTGATTGGTGGAGGGAAGCTCAATATTGATCTTTCCAAGATAGAGGCAATCATGAAGTGGTTAGTTCCTACAAATGTTTTTGAGGTCAGGAGTTTCATTAGGGAAGTATAGTACTTAACGAATTTCATGGCTTCATTTTTACTAGTATTTGCACCACTCCATACCATAATAGTGAGTGGAAATAATTTCTAGTAGGAGAAGGGTCAACAATAGGCCTTTTAAAATTTAAAGGAGAAAATCAACTAAGTGTCAATTCTTGTATTACTGAACTTAAAAAAACCCTTCGAACTAGAGACAAATGTGAGTGGGTATGTTATTGGAGTTGTCTTGATGTAGGAAGAAAGACATATATGCTACCATTCTGAAATGTTTCATGGGGTGGATCTCAACTACTCTACCTACAACAAGGAGCTCTATGCCCTAGTAAAAGTAGTCAAAAAGTGGAAATAATATCTTATGGGAAAGGATATAGTCATGCACATAAATCACCAATCACTATAGTACTTGCAAGCCCAATGTAAGTTACAACAAATGAAACACTAACAGTGGATGGGGTTTTCCAACAGTTTCATTTAGTGATCAAGTATAGGAATACAACATAATAAGTTTTCCAACATGCTTCAGTGCCATCCGCATCAAAAGCCATACCTTTGGGAACTGTGATGCACATGGAGACTTTCACCCATGATGCATAGAGAGAGGCACATACAGAAGATGAGGACTTCAGAGGTGCATCAACAACTATAATTCGAGTGACATGTTGATGATGGTGATACATAGTTTACTACCATCTATAGAATGTGTTACTCTGTAGGTTGGACAAGATATGTGTTCCTAAAGGTGAGCAACTATGGTTAATTATAAAGGTTCACATCTCCAAGGTTGCAGGGAATTTCAGTGTTGGGAAGATAGTTTCCAATTTCTAGAGGTATGTGTACTAGCCTAAGATGAAAGAAGATGTGTCTAGGTTTATTAAAAGATGTAAAATTGTTTTATGAGAAAGCTTAGTAATCGGAAATAGGGCTTATACCATCCATTACTTATACTCACTCATCCTTGGCGAAACATTTCCATGGACATTTTGGGAGGTTACCAACAACCAGGAAGGGACATGACTATTTGTTAATGGTAGTTGACATGTTCAACAAAATATGAATTCTTATGCACTATGATAAAACAATCAGGGGAAAAGAAGGAGTAAATATTTTATTTTAATAGGTCTTGATGCCTTTTGGAATATCAAGGAGCATTGTTTCAAATAGGGACACCAAATTTCTTAGTGCATTTTGGACTACGTTGTGGAGAAGATGGAAATAAAATTAAAGAGGTCTACAACATTCCATCCATAAAAATAAGGGAAAAATAAGTAGCCAACATGACTTTGGTACAACCTTTCAGGAGTTAAGTCAGAAGCATCTGAAGACCTATGATGACAATCTAGTCTATATACAATACTCCTACAACAAAGTGGTCCACACTTCAACTAGTCGCCATTTGACATTTTTTTGTATATTTTCCACTGTCAGCTTTTGGATTTAGTATATGGACATGAGGGAGGAGTGAGGTACAATCTAATAGGGAATTCTTTAAGAGAAAACAATTTTTTTTGGGAAGATCCATTAGATTCACTTACAAGTACATGAGGCATTGAAGAAGTCACGTGAAAAATATAGGTCCAAGCATGATTGCCACAAGATAGAGAGTTCATTTAGTGTGGGACATAAAGTATAGTTACAATTGAACATAAGAGGTTACAACGTCCTAGTAATAAAATCAAGGCTTTATAATATGATTCATTCAAGAAACTAGATTTGCTGGGAGATAATGCCTCTCGACTTAGTCTACCCCCATAAATGTGCAATCACTGGTGAATGTGGGAAATTTCAAATTATATTAGCCTTCCATGCTATATTAATAAGATGAGAAAGTCCTACCTTCCATAAAGGATTTAGCTCTAGATGCCCAGGTAGAGTTGATATAGGATATAGTTTTATAGAAGATGTCTAGAACTACAGGAAAGGGGTAGCATCATCTTTAGCAGATCCATTTAAAATGATACCTTCTAAGAAAGGCTAAATGGTAATCCAAGGAGAAGGTAGAGGAAAATTTTCCACACCTCATTCAGTAAAGATTTTTCGGACAAAAATCATCAGTAAAAGGGGATTTATGCTCTGGTTTTGATCACTATGCAATTTTTTATACATCTTGATGCTTTCAAAGTGGGAAAATTAATGGAATCAACTTACATGAGCAATTTTATTAGAAGGAACCATTTTCGAGAATATTAGAAAAATAGAGAGAGTAGAGATTGATTTTACACAACATGAATCTCACACTGTATATTATTCATTTCAACAATTACATATATAGAAAACTACACATTGACTTCAATACTTATAGATAATGAATCCAACTCATTACATGAGAATCAATAGCTTCTAGAATGATGCCTAGGGACTCACAATGACAACTACACATGATATGGAGGCATTACTTCCAACACCCTCCCTTCATGCTTACATGGATCATATTAAAAACACATATTACAACAATAAATAAATATCTGACTTACTGGTCTTCTCAACACCCACATCCACTCTAGAATCTCACAAACACCACTCTTTCACCAGCACATCTTTGAGCTGTTACTTGACCTCCATTTAAAACGTAACTGCCTTTGACCATTGTTGATGAGACTTGCCCGATCAACAATATTGACAACTCGAATCTTCGGGGCTTCTGCGATAAGAGCTATCAAGTAATGAACCATCGTATGGGCCCACCACCATCTATCTAATGTTTCACTTGCGGTTATCCGTCAGTTGATAGGATGGAGGTCTGGATACTAAATGTGTTCAAAATTTGATTAAACAACTTGACCTTACACAAGAATTAATGTTTCAGACACCCAAGCTTCCAGTTTAAGAACCACCAACCCTTTTTATAACCAGAATTACTAACACGTAAGAGTTGATATTTCGGACATCGGGGCTTCCAATTTAAGAACCACCAACCCTTTCTATAACTAAAATTACTAACACACAGGAATTGATATTTCGAACACTGGGGCTTCTAGTTTAAGAACCACACATCCTTTTATACGGAGAACTAAGAAAATAGAAAACTACTACAACTCACACCACAAACCTACAATGAATACTATATTAAATACAACAATCACCGAAGCCCTAGTTTCTGCACTCATGAAACAAGCAATCGCCTCTTCACATCCTTGATCTGTCATACTTCCTTGGTTGCTCATTCCACATAGGTCTTAAAAATTACAGAGGATGCATAAAGCTTTAGATATGTTATCCATGCATAACTCCAACTTCATGCAATATTCAATAAATTATACAAGCAAGAAAATGAAAAAGTGAATTCTCCGAGTCAACAGTTGCGGATTGGATGATGTAGGCCCTTTAAAATGGAGTTCCTTTGAGGGTTGACTGCGTGCCACATGCAACAGTTGGTAACACGAATAGTAGACCTGAAAGAAGCCTTAACGCTTAGTAGAATTACAAACTCGAAAAAGAGTTGGAGCCCAACAACCTGGACTCTGGTGAAAGGTTGGCCCAAATCTCATTCACCTTATAGAAAAGAGCATCTGATTGGTATGCCACCCGATGCATCCCACATTTGATCTCGTGACATTTTATTTGCAAATGAATGCCATGCGACCCTTTGATGTTACAACTAGTGACAGATTTGTAGCCTTTGGTCCACAATCCGTGGAATGGTGCTTGAATCCTTTGGTCCCACAATCCTTAGAATTATGCTTGAATCAACCAACTTATGAAAGAACCCCAACATATTCATTTGTGCAACAGTTGATATAGTGGAATCAATGGAATTCTTTATGTCACTGGATTTGACTGAGCATTTTCCCAACTCATACATGTATTGTCAAGTGAGAGCACCGCTATACTTGTATCTATATGGACGAAGTTTCATAGAGGTAGGAATAGTGTCAAAGACGACCTTCTCGTTTGGATTTAGGAGATCCCACTTGAAATTTCGATCAAACTCAATGCTAGTGCAGATTTGCCGCCCGCTCCAAATGAAAGAAATGTGTAGGGATGAGAACCAACTCCTTTGAATATGAGATCCAATCTAGCTCAAACACACATTGAACAGATTTACAAAAAAAAAAATTACTCATACAAGACAATATATCAAACACTCTTTTACATTATTTATTTACATAGAATCAACCTTCACATTTCTTTCATTTTCCTGGCTCTCCCTAGATTCACATTTCTTTCATTTTCCTAGCTCTCCCTGGAAGGAGTCAAGCGAGAATAGATTGTGATGCCATATTAGAAAAAAAGAGAGAGAAGAGATTGATTTTACACAACATGAATCTCACACTATATATTATTCATTTCAACAATTACATATATAGGAAACTACACACTAATTTCGATACCTCTAGATAATGACTCCAACTCATTACATAAGAATCAACAACTTCTAGAATGACGCCTAAGGACACACAATGACAACTACAAATGACATGGAAGAATTACTTCCAATAGAGAATTGGGCTTTGAAACATTTCGGGGAAAGTTTGAAAATATTTTATCCTTAGAGACCTTTCCAATGGTGAATGAAAGGTGTTCATCAGAGTTCAAATGCAAAATTTATGCCTCATGAAAGATGATGCATTGTAATTGAGCATGATAATTTGAGAGGATGCCATTTCATCCCCCACTATTCATGGAAAACGTGATAGCTATGTGAAGACTATGAAAAAGACTCTAGAAGGGTCAAAGTTGTAACTTTCGTTAAGAGTTGAAGGGATATTCGTTAAGAGTTGAAGGGATAAAAAATTAACTCCCATTTGGCTATTGGGTTGTGTTATAACTAGGCCACTAGGAGGAAAATGGGTTCCATGCTATTTTATTGTACCTTGTTCCTCAAGAGTTGAATAACTTGGGAGTGTGTTATAGACATATTTGGGCACTTCAAACCCAATCAAATATGTTCATAAAACAAGGGCTCTTTAATCCCTAAAAGTGTTGTTTCATACCCTAAAGGACCATGGTCAACATATTACATCATTTCCCAGAAGTTCCATCTGAAAAACCACTCAAAACTGGCCAAAACTGGACCACACTAATTGCTCCATGGTCAAGGTGGCGATGCATATTGCTTGTTACACTAGCCAGGTGTGATGCATACTGAAGAGGGCTTCTGTAGGGTGCGATGAGCAAGAATGGACAAATGACTGAGATAGTTTGCTAAGTGGATGCTCATGGAATATTCTAGAAACTTCTCCTATGACACTTGCCTCTTTGAATTCGCCCAGGGATGAGTAAGAGATCAATTATATCTCTAAGTGGAACCAAGAACTATCAGTGGAATGACACTAATAAAAAACCCAGACCTAACTCACACCCTTGCAAGACATCTATAAATGGATCGCTCATTTGAGAGATCTGGAGTTTTGTAATTTGTAAGGAAGTGTTGTTGGTTTGTCTTTGAGAAGGAACATTGTATTGTTGGGTGATCTTGCTTTTCATGAGGTGAAGAGGGCTTTGATGTTGGGAGGATGATGTTGGATCAGACAGCTAGGTTGTAATCCTCTCTTCTATTTCTATTATTAATAAAGTTTTTTGAGTTTTCTTCCATACAATTGTGTATTTGTGAATCTTGTTATTTGTGAATGCAATTGTATGTTCAATGTATTTCTGATTCTGCGTTGTTTATGATATTATAGATCGAGATGCTTTGATGGTGTTCTGTTATTTTGGCTTTAGAGGTATTCTCTAAGCGGGACAAGTAAAAGAGGAGTTGCAAGCTCTATCAAGGGAAAGAGAAATCAAGCAAGGAGTCAAGCGGAAGATCCAGGTTGGTCCCATTTGCTTATCTCTTATCTATCATACATAAAGGAAATCATAAATTTCTTTGATTTTTTATTTCTAAGATAGCTACCAATCTTAGTGGGACTAGCAGATCAAAAAGACACTAGTTTTCTCAGAAACAGAGTGGGAGTGTAAGAGCATAACATACGAGATTTGTATTTTGTAGAATCCTACAAGCTACAACTCTTAGGTCACTCCATGAAGGGTGTCTTTTCTATTGTAATTGCATTATTTCCATTCCAGACAAAAAAGAGCAAAACAATCTCATATTTATCTATATTTTCTTCTAAAAAAAATTCTAGAGAATATCTTGATATTCATTGTGATTTTCGAAATTTTATATACTATTTTCCTACCAAATAATAACAAATATAAAATCTAAAATAATTAACTCTTCCTAATATAAGTATTAAAAATCTATATATCCTAATTTATTCTAATAAATATCTTATACCAAATTAATTAATTAAATATCCATCATAATTTACAAATTACAAACTTTACTATACATTAAATCATTAAATATTTTATTGTCCCATTACAATTTTCAAAAACATAGACAATCAAGTAACTAAAATTTCATAAATGTAATCATACTGGTTAACTTGGGATGAACCCATATTCTCATTTGTTAAAATTATAAATAGTAAGAATTACTTCTCTTACATTACATAAAGCTAGAGTTTTTGGCTTTAATAAAATTATTCTTATTTAAGACTTTAAATCCAACAAGGTAGAATGCCTCCTCTTCAGATTTCATAAAAAATGTTTATAATTTAACTTAGATAAAAGTGTGATGGGAGTAAAATGGTTTTTTCATGAAACAAGGGATTTCTATTTTATTTTCTAATTTGTATCTACTTTATAACAACTAAGTAAAGGTTATATGTTTCCAAAATCGATTTAATGGAAAATGTCATTTTCATTTATTATCAACCATTTAGATTACAAGCTTTGACCCCGGCAGGGCCGAGATTCCCGTTCAAGTATATGGCTTTGAACGACCATGTGGCATATTTGTCAATCCACATCCACCCATCAATTTCAAGTTCATTTTACGGTTGAGTATCAGAGTTGGAATTTGAAAAGGGTGGATCAGCGTTAGTATTAAGAAAAGCCACATTAATGACCATTTTATTTGATGAATTTCAACCATTAAAATGACCATGATAACATTTTTAAAAGAAAATTAATAATGCGAAACTTTCGACCATATTATTTAACTTCCACACCGATTTGATTTGTAATGTACACCAGCTTGACTTGGCTACAACTTTTGCATTTCAACGATGGAACTTGGAAGTACTAACCAAATCTATACTGTTTTAACTTTTAAAGGATGTGATTGAAGCTTTGTCCTCTAGTTATACCTAGATTTTATTGAAAGAAGCTCCAGGGATCGACTTTATGCCTCCGACGTGACCAGTACGGTTGTTTCGGTAATCACAGCCACCGATCGTTGACTACAAGATTAGCAAGTTGCAAAATGTTTACAAATATCAAAACCATCACACCACGTTATCGTCACAAACTACAAACACGGCTAATGGACGTGGACGGTTTTCTGGAATTTTGAAGCTCATAATGGAATGGAATCTCCCTATGGAAAGAGTCTTCTAGTTATCTATTAATAGTTATCTATGCTTGCTGTTAGATTTTGCTAAGGCCGAAATCGAAGGGTGGGCATATATACCTGTTGTTGATTTATTGCCCGATAGCATATTTCGAAAACAGAAGAACTTTTCCAATTTAATGAGATTTTAGTTGGAAGTAGAGGATAATTCTTATTTTTGGAAATTTCAAATAAATTAAAATTAAAATGATTATTTATAAAAACTTATTTTAATAGTTAAGAGCATGTGTTTATAGATTTAAAATTAGAGGGAGTAGACTATGTACGTTCTTTATAGATTTAACAATCAAATGGCTAAGGGGAGGTGGGTCATTTGTCCCACAAACAAGGGATCTCCTACACCAATTTGGTGTCTTGCTTGGTGTGACTTTAAAAATAGATAATAATAAACAAGGGTCTCATACACCAATTTGATAGCTGGCTTGCTATAACCTTGAAAATAGATAATTAAATCCCTTATCCCGCAGACAAAAAGTCTCATACATCAGTTTGGTGTCTTGCTTGACTGTGACTTTGAAAATAAATAATAATAATTATAATTATTGTAAATTTTCAAATATCAAACCCACCAAATATAACTGTGATCTTAAAAATAAATAATAATAAATAATAATAATTATGGTTAACTTTAAAAATAAATAATAATAATAATCTTACCACACCAAAAAAAATTGAAAGCCCAGTCTATTGTCAAAGATGATGACAGCACAGAGTAAATTCGAAATTTCCAAAACTGCATTCAAACATATACAAATCACCATCTAATGGCGTTGACAATTGGATTTCTCACCGGCATTACAGAGACTCACGAGACTGGATGGTCGGTCGGTTTTTGGATTACTCTCACCGACATTCCAGAGACTCATGAGACTGGATGGTCGGTCGGTTTTTCCAACGACTAGGAGGCTTCCTGGCCGGGTGTTCGAAGTCATTTGTTCTAGTCAACGATAGATAGAACATTATAAATATCTTGCGTAAGTACACAGACGCCGCTAGGCTTATCCCTTTTCTCGCCACGAACTTCCCAGAGTCCCCAATACGGAGGTAGCATACACTGAAGCTTCAACAACACATATGAGATGGAAGCCCACAAAAAAAAGGTCCTCTCAGAAAAAAATTCATGGCCAGTGTTGTTTATTTACTTGTGATTTAAATAGCAGTCCTGAATCTTAGAGAATGGCTTGTAATTCATGCAGATGGCTATACTTGTGACCGAGATCAATCGCGTGGCAGAGGAGAATCGCAATCTGAAAGTTATGTTGGAGCGCATGATTAGTAACTATGACAACTTGCAGAAGCAAATCGAGTATGAGGAAAAACGACACTTGACTAGGGTTAATGGAAACCAGGTATTTATGGTTTTGGAATGTTTATCTAGTCTTGATAATAGATCATATTAGATGGTATGGATAAACTTATAATTGGTTATTAAAATTCAATTAGGTTTTGTGAATCTCAAAGATTTTAATTGTTTTTTCCTTTGATCTCGTAGATATCCGGTCAAAAGCGTCATATTGAAGCAACTTTTAATTTCGGAATTTTGTCTCCAAGATCTGTTAATATCGACTCCAGCGGTACAGTTTCCCACCAGACTTCAGATTCTCATGAACGAGGTCGGGAAAATAATGGAAAGAGCAACATATTTATGGATGATGAGCAGCTGCCTTCAAAAAAGCGGAAGATAAATCACTTGCAATCGGATCAGTTTCAGAATGGGATGGTCAATTCGTCTGTGGACGAGTCACCAAAGAAGAAGCATCAGGCGCTCAGCAGCGTTTCCGGCGAGCAAACGGCTACCGCGTCAAAAAGAATCGTAACCGTGCGGACAAGATCCGAGATATCCATGGTAATAATCGAATTCTTACTTTTTGTGATGTATACTTTTGTGGAACTAGCCCCAACCCATGTAAAGCCGGGTCTGATATGTATTGATTGAGATGGGCAAGTCACTGATTATCAAACCTGGGATTACATGTGTCTGGACTAGGTCCTAGATTCAGTGCACCCAATTCACAATTACGAACAAATAAATCATTAGGTAGATTCAGTGCACCCAAGTCACAATTAGAAACAAATAAATCATTAGGTCGGTTGTGGAATACATCCATATACTTGTCTCGGTGTGCATAGGCGCTCTGATTTATTGGTAAATGTTAAGAGTTCTTTTTATGTAAAAATTATAATTTTTATTAATTTAGAAAATTACACGTTGAAGATGCTTGATAGTAAAGGAAATATTAGTGACTATTATCTGTATTGTTTTGTCTTAAAATATAAGTCAACCTCATCTAAAGAACACTTTTATGAATATTTATATATAAAAAGTTTAATAATATATAAACATAAATATATGCTATAATTCAAATATTTACAATAAAATTGTGCCATATTAAAAAATATTCATCCATGATGGGTGGTGGTAGAAATTGCTTATTCATGAATAGTTGGTGGTAATAGTTGTACGAGTCCATATTCTATTGTTCATGGATCAACCAAACCCCCCTTGGCATGTATGTGGGTTCCTTCGATAGCTTGTCAGAAACATCGTTGTCCTCCCTGTATATATGTTGACAAGAAGAAATGTCAAAATGTGTTCTCAATCTCAAAGCATAATCCAATATGTGACGTAGTGTGTGTGTGTGTATGTGACAAAAAGTTTTTTAATTAAACCTTTTAATAACGATCTGTGAGTCACCAAAAATATGCAATTTTCTACATCCTTTCGCAAGAGCAAAGTATAATAAGTGTCGGAGAGATATAAGCTCAGCAAAGTTATTTGCCCCCCTCCCCCCCATCCCATTTGAATCTTGTAAAAGTGAGAGTGTGTGATATGAAATAATATGCCTCCACCACAACCATGTCGTTGTGCCGATCCATCAAAATAAGCCCATGGGGCATCATAATTAATGTTTTCAACAAAGATGTTGCGAGCAGGTGGTGCTTGGGTTTCCTCTGATAAGATTTGAAAGTTTTTGATGAGATAAGCAAAGGCTTGAGCCTAGCATGGTGCAATATCAGTGAATATTATCTTGTTCATCTGTAACCAAATACACCAACAGACCATAACAGGTAGGTTTCGACACTTGTGATTGTGTGAATTAGACCACAAACAATGACATACCCCCTGAAAGTCTCGACCTTGCCAATTGTTATGTATCTGTAGTTGAGCAGTGGTCTCAGTCTAGATGGAGATGGTACTAATGCATTTTAGGAATAGATGATCACATGATTCTAATTCCTCTTTACACAATACACACCATGATGGACCATGAAAGGTGCATTTTCCTAGGTTGTCTACTATATGAACCTTATTCTAAAGTATGCACCACACGGACAGTTTTTCTTGGGGAGCAACCTTTAGCTTCCATAATACAACCCACCACCAATCCAAAGCAAGGGGTTTGTGATCATCATTAATATGAAGGTACCTATATTTGGGGGAGTACTTCCCATTAGGTGAGTGAGACCAGTTTAGTTCATCCTCCCACTTGGCTACCCGGACATGTGATTCCTTCAATGCTAATATATAGTTCTGCTAATTGTTCTGCCAACATGGGGGAATGCCCAGTGTGTTAGTATTTTTCCATGCCTGCCTGAACATATCAGTATGCTCCTAGTCTACAATATGTGCCAACTTATTATATCCAATATTTGATAGATGTTGTATCAGCCCTTGTGGTAGTAAATGATCATTCCCACATCCTATCCAAGGGTCCATACCAATCCAAACAAAGCTTCCATTTCAAATTTTCCAAGTTAGTCCATCCCTAACGTGATCCAATGTATTGAGGACCGCCCTCTAGATCGTTAATATGTTGGCCCTGTCCCATGGAGGGAGCCTCATATAGTCATGTAGATGTAGAGGAGAGATGTATTTCTCATAGATAACATCTTTCCAAAGATTCTTGGATGATAGAACATTCCATACCATCTTTTTTGGCAGTGCACAAGCAAAGAATTCTAGATTTTTCAATCCCCATCCTCCTGATTTCTTTGGAAGTGTGATTTTGTCTCAGCTGGCCCAGGAAAATATGTGACCCGCTTGTTTTCCACTCTAGAGAAATATGAAACATAGTTGTTGAAGTCTTCTGATAATACCCTTTGGGATCCAGGCCAATGACATCCAGTAAACCAGAGTGGCCTCCAAGATTGATTTGATGAGAATTAGTGTCCATGCCATGGACAACCACCTATGTTGCTAGATATTTAATCTTCTTTCAATTTTTGCAACTAACCATATCCAGTCAATAATTTGATAATTAGATGGTTTTAATGTATAGCCCAGATATTTGAGTCCCTTCTCAATCTATAGATTGTTAAATGGGAAGTGTTGTAGTGCCGAATGAATCTCATTTAGGTTACAATCAAAGACAGATAGAGTGAATTTATGGTTGTTGCATTACATACCAGTAGGGAGCAGAATAATCATAATGTGGAAGCAAAATATGTGGAATCCCCCAATGTTCCATTCATAAATATGAGAATGTCATCCACAAATGGAAAATGTGTGAGAGTGCAATTGTTTATGATCTTAATTACCCTATGTTTGTCGTGAAATAGGTCCACCGAGATGACCTTACTCAGACCTTCCATGATCAATAGAAATAGTAGGGGGGGGAAGGGGGAATCCTTGTCCCAGACCTCTTTCCACATGGAAGAAGGAGGATGTCGATCCATTGACTAGTACACTATATGATACATTGGATATGCAACACATAATCCATTGGATGACAGATAGAGGAAATCCAAGATGGGTCAATAGCATTCGAATGTAGAGTTAGCTTGTTTAATCAAATACTTTTTCAAGTCAAGCTTGAGAATCATTCCTTTGACGTTCTTGTATTTAATGGAGTGAAGGGCTTCTTGTTTTTTACCCACTGCTTCGTGAATTTGTCAATGTTCAAGGAAAGAAAATTGTTCTAATGATATATGTTCAGATAATATGGGCTTAAGGCGGTTTGCAATAATCTTGGCTATCATCTTGTATATACAATTGCAGAGGGATATGGGTCTATAATTGTTGAAGTTTGAGGTCATCAGTCTTGGGAATAAGAGCTATAAATGTGGAGTTGAAAGCATCATACATCCGCCCACTAGTTCGGCACTCTTCAATGATCTAAAGGAGCTCTTGTCCAATTATGTCGAAAAAAGCTATGTAAAATTTAATCAACCATCCATCTGGTCCATGACTCTTATCCCTCTTGAACCACTTAATAGTGGCCTCTACTTCCTCCATGATTACTATATTAATTATTCCATCTCCTATATCATGGTCCACATATCTGGGAAAGTGTCCTGCTACCATGATGACCTTAGCAAGGCTAGCCTCTTTGAATAATCTTCCAAAATATGTAATACCAAGGTTGGCCAATTGGTGGAAGGTCTTTGCCTGAGTACCCTCATCAGCTGCAAGTTGCCAGATGGTATTGATGGCCTGACGCCCATTTGCTACATGGTGAAAAACTTGGTTTTCTCATCCCCATCCTTTAACCATGTAGCCCTACTGCAGAGTCACCAAGTTTCCTCCCTATCTTTCAAGATCCTATTCCAATCAATCTCAAGTTTGACAAATATTTATTTGGCATTAGCATAAATAAATCCTCACCCTCCTTACCATCAAAAGGTTCAATTTCCTATTATGTATCCCTTAGGATCTGTTCATATTTTATCCTCTTATTCTTTGCCCAGTCAATTGATTTTTGTTTCAAAGATTTCATTTTGTATGCAGAAACAGTGGAGGCCAATTGACCCGGATGAACAATACAAGTTTTCCAATCCTTAGTGATCATCTATATATAACTTTTATTTTTAATCCAGGTAGAATTAAACTTAAATGGTGCTTTGGGCTTGCTGTCACCGCCAGCAATATCAAGATAGATGGGCATGTGATCCGACAATCCCCCTGATTCCACCCATTGAAAATAAAGGGGCAATTGATCTAATAAGGTCTCCTTAACCAAAAAATGATCCAATCTTCTAGCTAGTGTAGAATCCTTGGTCCTCCGATTTTTCTAGGTGGATTTTATGCCAGGCATGGGTATATCAATCAGATGATGATCCTCCAATATGGTCAGGATCCCACTTGATAGTGAGTCAATATGTGCATTCATACCCCAGGATTCAGCATGAATAAGAGAGAAATTGAGATCCCCCCCATAATGATGTTCTTTGCTTGAAATTAGTCATAATCAAGTAACTACTGCTAGAAAGTGATCCTGTTGATATAAGGCCCATAAACATTAATAATCCTCAACTCCCTTCCAATATCTGTTGAGTAAATATCAGCTCTTATGAACCCTTCCCCCTCTAGAAATTTAGTAATCTTATATATCTGGGATCATATCCCAATATCCAACCACCATATCGCCCTTGTGCATCAAGTGCAATGAAATTCCATCCAGGAGAGATGGCCTCAAAGATGGGAATAATTTGTAAGCAGTTTGTAAGTGTTTCCTGTAAAAATATAATGTTAACTGATTCCATTTCCATTATCCGATGGATGGCTAATTGCTTAGTAGGGCTAGCCAAACCTTGACAGTTGTAGGAGATCCACTTCATGGAGGACCGGGGGGGAGGGAGGTCAATTCTCTAAGGACGTTTTCAATGGGGTGTTGTCTACCTTGTGCCACATCTAGTCCAGCCTAGATAATGGCTTTGGACATGTTGGATTTTCTACCACAGGTAGACTTGGAGAGTGGAGGTAAGGGTGTAATACCAATTCCACTACCATCCCCCAGGGTTATGCATGACAAAGACCAAAGGTTATAACCATGTCCCTTACTAGGCACAGAGGATGGTTCCTTAGGGGAGAGTGGATCTGGCATCCAAAAGATGCTAGGTGGAGTGAGGGAGAAAATGGCTGCAGATGGGGCCAATGTGCAAACAACATGGGACAATGCACATGACCAACATTACAAATCGAAGAGCAAGGAAAATAGGAAAATGACAATAAATGGAGAGATGGAGGCTTAGAGAGGGTACCCACAATAGAGGAAGCTACCACTATAGCCACACGAGATCTGGTGATACGTGGGGATGGGGGACGAGTATGCTCCTTACAAGTGCCACGAACTACTTGAGAGTCCATTTATGGATTCTCCTCAAAATAAACAGGTGCCTTCCCACCTGATCAGAATCTGAGTTAACAACCACTTGATCAGGTTGTGAAACCGAAGCAGAGCTAGATGCAAGTAGTGGGCAATATTTAGGCACCCCTTCATAGTGTAGAATCTGAAACCTGCAGGTATCCCTCCAATGTTGCTGCATATTCTCCTCGAGATCCTCCCTGGGGTCAAGATGTACAAGAATGCGAGCCATGGACATATTCCCTATTAACATGTATGATTTGTCATAATCCATATATTTTCCAAGGGCATTCCCAGTCTGCTTAAAAACATCTTCCGACCAGAAGTGAAGGGGAAGACCAGGCAATTTGACCGGGATGGGTTCAATCCCAAGATGTTCTCTCTCAAGATCAAAGAGGGGAATCCATTGTTTGAGAAGTACCAGAGCCATTTCGATGTTCCAATGCTTGGATAGTACCCAACGTATAAACTCAGGCCCTTGAAATCAAAGAGAAAATCATCTACGAGAAAGGGTAACAACAGACACAAGTTTGGTGATAACCAACCCCCAAATCTCCAATACCCATTATTTCAATTGTGCAGCCGAATATTCCCTACCCCTAACACGAACCCTAGGACATGATAAGAGGTATCTATAACTTCTCCCATTTGTATGTCATCTCCAAATGTGAGACATATCTTCTTTGTCCTAGCCTTTACCCCTTTGAATCTCTTGGATGGATGCCCTAGACAATTAGGGGGTGGTCTACTCTGTGGAGTGTGTGAAGGGATCGCTTCAGCCTTTAAGTGGGGAATCCCAGTCTGAATCGGGTGAAGAGGAGATGAATTCGTGAAACAACCAGAGGTGGGTGGGTCAGGTATGTGAGGGGGGGAAGGGGTAGCAGGGTCTTGTGCTTGGGTAGGGTGGAAGTGTGATGCCTGAGGTGGAGGGATGTGTAAAGAACCAGGGGGAAAAGGAACAGGGGGAATCAAAGGGTACGGGGGGGAGGGAGGGTTTAGGAAAGAAGAAATAAAATGCAGGGAGGCTGGGGAGAGTGGGGGTTGGGCAGGGTTAGGTGGTTAGTAAACTACTTTAGGGAAGCTATAAAATGGCAGTGAGGAAGAATACGAGCCAGATGATAGCTAAGGTTGTTGAGCTGGATTAATGAATGCAGGGTAGTCTAGCACCGAGTAAACCTTAGGTGCACCAGTTAGGATTGAGGGAATATCTAGAGAAATGGTCGAGGAGGAGGCCGACATATGCGAAGTAAAAAAAAACTAGTTGGGGTCCAATTCAAATGGATCCTCGGAGTAATAAACTATGTCTCCCTCCATGGTAACCAACAACAAAACGTTAACCGTCCCAAGATAACCCCCAACTGACATATGTCGAGTCAGAGAGGTGTATAGTGTAGGTCGCTGTAAACGGATCGAATGGGCATCAACGAAGGTGGGTGGTCATATTGCAGGAGGGTATCATCTGAGAAGGGGTAATGAATGTGGTTACAATTCCAAACCAAGTCACTGCATAGGCTGCCATTACCGAAGCTCCCAAATCCTAGTCCCCATCGAGACTAACTTCTTAGTTCCATAACATTTATTCTAACGCCAGAGTTGTTTAGTTACTAAGAACTAATTTTGGGTTGGGCATATGATGCAATAAGAGGAGCGAAAAAATTTAATAACTACAATAGATTTCGATAATGGGAAATTTCAAGTACAATTTTTTGTCCCAACAATTCTTGAATCATTTTCATATGTTTATTTCTTTAGATTTTTTATGTAAATATTGATACATAGATAGAGACTAAAATACACAATAACACAAATTCTTAAGTAAATTGCATTCATTCAATTGCTTAAAATTATATGGCTAAATAGACTCAAAACTGCTAAGAGTAGATATAATAATCTTAACTCACACATGCATGACTAACATTTCTGAAATTAGAACTTACCATAATTGATACTTCTTAAATTTAGATTGTATCTAAACCAATTGAAACTGCATGTTAACGAAGCGCATGTGAAAGTAATAATCCCCAACACTCCCCCTTAATTATAACGACTAATAACCGCTGGTCTAACACTTAACTACACTTACAAAACTTGACATTAAGTCAAAAAGAAGGTTTATTTTTGCTATGTTGTACAAACCTTTTTTTTTGTTCCAAACTCTATATTATGCATATATTTTCTAGTTATCTCTTTTTTCCATTTAATTTTACCTCAACTACTATTCATTGAACTTTTTCATAAACCTTTATAAGATCAAAAATATCATTTGCGTTTCCTTTCACCTTCTCTTCTAATATTGCAATAATTCAACAACTTTGATGGATGCTTTTATCCTTCCTCTTTCATCTTCTAATTTAGTTATAGTGGTTTTTCCATAACCACTTTCATCTTTATTATACTTAGGAGTAGCAAGCCACTTTTTAAGAAAAGTTAACCCAACTTCATAATCAATTTCAACATTTAGCCATAGGTTCTTCTCACCTATTATTTTTGTGGCAAAGGTGGTATCAATTTTGTTAGTGTCAGTCTTTGCATCCTTCCTCCAGTGATCAAACATGCTCTTACACAAGTGATTTTAAGGTGTCAAGGTCAAATTTTGTCATTTCAGTGAGTCTTCAAGCAAAATTTGGTCACTAGGCATTAGGTCTAGGGTTTGCTTACACTCCTTTCAGAGTTGTCCAGATGTCGGTTTATGTCACTATTCAACTAAGTCTACCATCATTCAGAGGTTTTTCATCATAATTTCAAGCTCCATTGGGTCATTTCACACCTTGTTCATTCTTCAGTTGCGCCTAGGCAAGGTTCATTTCCCTCTCCTAGGGTTTTGAAGCTAATTTCTCTTGGATGGTCAAATCATCGAAAAAACTTATATCCTGATGTTCATACACCTTCCCCTATCCTTAAAATACCTTATCAAACACTTCCCATCAATGAGATCCCCCAAATTCCTCATTTTCGCACAAACCCTAGTTTCTTGCTACAACTTGGGAATTTTCTATGGTTGGGCCTGTGTTTTTCCTTTTTGGACCCCTTCCCCTCACTCAATTTCTGAGATTCCACTTTCCCCTACTTCCTAACATCCCTCCACACTTCCCAAAATTTACCCAAGAATTTAGAAGCTCCCTATCCCCTACATTTCGCTTCATTTCGACAAATCACTTGTTCCCCACATCGGGGTAGGTTCCACTCAAATGATGTTTCTGAGCAAGGAAAGATGAATTTGAAACAACTGAGAGAGGTTTTTGTCCACAACATAACAAGGAAGAAAAACCTCCTTCACTTTCTACACAGGTGTCATTTTTTTGAAGCAATGTCAAAAATACAATTGCCTCGGGAGAATTGATGCACCTCTGGAGCGACCTCGGGAAAATCAATTTTTCTCCTAGCTTGGTTGGCCTAATGACTTTCTTAATGATTTAAATGATAACTAGAGACACGTATCTTTCCAATGAGCTATCATGAGCTCAATTTTGAGTTCAGGAAGGCATACGAACGTTGATTGTAACAACACTCTGCCTTTAGGCAACCTCATTTGGCACATTTTGACCAGTATTGGGAGATTCGATTTCTGACATGACAAATGAACTCCAAATTGAATAATTCTTGTTGCATTGAAAATTAGACTCAAATACCTTTCCAACGAGCTATCTTGCGCTTAATTTGGACACTCGGAAGGCCTCCAAAAGTCACCTGGCAAAGAGCGCAACGCACAGGAGGAGGATTCCCGACTTTTTGTAAGTGGGCCCACTCATATGCACTTCAGTTTTTCGGCATGGTCAGTTATCCAAGTGGCAAAGGAAGGAAAAGGGCCACCCAAACCATTTTTCATGTTTGTGGCGCTACACTTGTAGCTAATGTTTGGCTCTCCACCTTCATTTTGTAATGATTCAAGTAACTCCCTAACCCTTGGGCATTCTATCTCTTCATGTCACATTCTATATATTGTATGCAAACCATTTGCAAAGCAATTAGTTGGTTGTCTTGTAACTTCTGGGGTACTGTGGGAAAGAAACTTTGTTTCTGCACTGTATATTTTTACAGAGAATTAATGAAAGGCAGTGGCTCTGTTTCATGAGATTCATGTGGTTGTGAGTGTAGCAAATGCGTCTCTTATGTTTCATATGCATCTTCTTATGTTTCTTAGTTCATTTCATATTCATTTCTAGTGAAATTTTCTGAGTGAGATTAGGTAGAATTCAATTTTATTGCTCTACCTGTGGGAAAATTTCATGTACAGTGTTCATTATTCTGTTGAAAAGGGTTCATGTTGTTTATGCCCTTTTCACCCTCTTAATCAATCTCTCCATTCCGCCATATCTTAAAACTAAATTGCTATGCTTTCCGCCTACCTTGCCTCACGAAATAATCTGTGCCTTTATATTAAGTTCTCTGTTCATTGAGGTCCAGTGGTCCCATATCATCCCAGAAACACAATTATTCATAAAAATCACTCCTTATATTCGTATTCACTTACTAGCCTAAGATAAATAGTTTGTTTGAAAGTCATCTCAGTCCTTTTCGTTCATCTATTCACTGAGTGTGACTCGGAGAGAGCCCTCTCCTGTTCTGGTAGGGCTAGCTACTAGACTGAGCATGGTTTGTGGTTACCCTGAATTTTTCCTTCTTTTAGCCTGAGGCGGATTTAGGTGCTAACAAATTTTATCCTTGAAAAGTGATTCACATTTTGCATCATTTTTGCACTTTGGATCTTGTACAATATAGGTTCACTGCGACTTCTACTAAATCCATAGTTGATCAAATATGAACCAATCCTACTATACGAAGATCTAGGGGCTTTCTTAAGTCCATAGAGAGATATTTTCAACATGTAGACTTTATTTTCATGACATTTTATCTCATATCCTAGTGGTTATCACATGCACACTTCTTCTTCAAAAATTCCATTTAATAATGTTGAATTTACCTCCATCTGATACACTTCCCACATATTCTAAGTTGTTCCATTGAAGAATGTTGAATTTACCTCCATTTGATAACCTTTCCACATATTATGAGTTGTTATGGCTAAGCTAGGTCTAACTATATCTAACGTTGTAGCTAGTGCAAAGATTTGACCATAATCCACTCTGGGATGCTATGTAAATCCTCTTGCTAGCAATCTAGCCTTGTAATTTTATATCTCTCTTCTCTCATTGATCTTTGATACCAATCTGATACAATACAAAGCTCTGATACCAATTTGATAGATGGATAGAGAAGAAAACCACACAATAACACAATTTGATATGAGTTGTTGTTGCTCAATAAAATGAATTCATTAAATTGCTTGAAGCTCCATTATTAAATAGACTCAAAGTTGCTAAGAATAGATATGCTAATGTTAACTTACACATGCATGACTAATACTTCCTAAATTAGAACTCTACCATAATTTACACTTCCTAAATTTAGATTGTATGTAAACTACATGAAAATGCATGTTTAAAATGCATGCTAATTGAGTGTAACTAGAAATAATTATTTCCAACAAATATTATTATTAAGCTTATTTCATAAATTTATTAAAATCTCCCAAAAGAAATTTCACAACAAATAAATAAACAAACAAACATATTATTCATATAAATAAACATAATATGCATCTTGGAAAATTAAAGCTGGAGAAAATTCATTTAGAAAGCATAGGATCCTCATATTCCTCGATTCAAATATTGAATAACTATACAATGCTAAAGAATGAAATTATTTACCTTCTTAGTGGCTCAAAATTTAAGACACACCATGATAGTGGCAGCATTTAATATATTCTCACAACCTTCAATTACATAGGGTTTTGGACCTTCTTAAATCTTATTGAAATCCACACAATACTAGCCTTATATCTCAGAGTTGTGTTCTAACATGCGACCCACTTGGTACGATGGTGTTGAAGAAGGCAGGTTAACTTCAGGGGGAATTAAAATCCACATACAAGTTCCCATTAATGTAATTTTTTCATTGTTGGAAAGATATCACTGTGTAGAACAATTTTGAGGGGATGTGAGCTATACCCACAAAGTATTGACCCTAAAAATTTTCATTTGATACCTCAAAATGGCTCTAGAAGGTTCTAGAATTGAAATATTCAAACAAAGACCCACAAACAAATTGTGACTTGCATGCAAATTTCCTTATTTTTCCCACCCATAAAGTACCAAGATAGATGGTGAATTGTATAATGACCCATTCTTGGTAACACCTCCACACATAGGGAGGCTTTTGGTCCCAAAATAATTTAGAAAATGAGCTAAAGAAATTATTCATCTACCTTCTCTCTAGAGTATTGTATTAACTTGCATGAAAGTTGTCTTTTCAGTGCAATGTGCTAAAGGTCATGCAACCCATGTTTGGTAGTTATAGACTTCTTTTGCAAAATTGTATCTTTTGCTAACTCTAGTTAAGATTTTAGTTTTAATTAATCTAATTTAGCTAGGACCTACTCTTGAGTGTTTTAATCCAACATGCAAGGATGGATGCTCATAGAGTTTCAAAATTTCCACATTGACTATTGAGTAAATGTGCATGTATGGGGCTAGATTAAATTTATTGGTGTTATCACCTTTTTTTTCAACAACCTCAAAAGGGACATATTGCAAAGCTTCAATGTTCTTATTAAGATCATCTACCCAATCTTTGTTCAACTGCAACCCAACTCCATATCCCACCTTTAATAGTTTCTCAGTTCTGTGTTGATCATGTCTAGCCATATACCTTTCCTATGTATTTTTTATTGTCTCCTATATTTGCAAATGGATTTTCCTAATTATTTCAACAATTTTTTTTTTCTTTCAAAGCTTCTCCTATGGCATCTTCCTTAAGTACTCCTTGTTATCCATTGACAACATACAAATGAAAGGGTGGTGAATACCCAAAGCAAGTTTTGAAAAAGAACATACTAGTAAAAGTATGAATTTCTCTATTATAAGAGTGTTGAATGAAAATTAAGCTTTCATCCTAGGTCTTAAAATGCTTCTTATTGTAACCCTTAAAAATTTGAACCAAAGTCCTCTATACTACTTAATTTTCCCATCGATTTAGAGCTAAAATGTTGTAGATATCTTCAATTTGGTGTCCATCTTTTCCTAAAGTGTAGTGTAAAAGACATTGATAAATATGGTATTCCTATCTAAGATGATGCTCCTTGGTATCCCAAGATACACCTTGACCTATCTAAATAACATGTCCACTACTTCTTATCCTTTTATGGTCTTTTTGCTAAGTATAAGCTCAAAATCTTATTGCAAATATAAACTACAACAAACAAATAGTCATGTCCTTTCCCGATTGTTAGCAAACAACCCACAAAATCGATGGAAATGCTTTGACATAGGTAAGGGATGATATAAACATTAGATTCTATTATTGAGTTTGTTGGTACAATAAATTATGCATCCTCTAGTATATCAAACTATATTTTCTTACATTATGTGCCAGTATACATACCATTATAAGTTGGAAAGTATCTTTCCAATACCAAAATATCTTACAACCATGGAGGTGAGCTTCATTAATAAGATGCCTCACTTAGTAAGTTGTAATCTTTCACCTTTAGGAACACAAAGCATGTTTATCTTGTAGAGAAACACATTCTAGAGATGATTATTAGCTTTATTGACACTTTCTTCTACAAAAATTTGCCCATGTAGCTATGGGAACACCTCTTCAAAATCCATATCCTCTATGTATGCCTCTTTGTATGCATCATGGGTAAAAGGTTTCATGTGTAAAATTTAACTACAAAAATGTCTCTAAAATGGTTTGAACCCTAAATACCATGACTTGTCACTAAAATGAGCCTTACAAACCAATTCCTCTAAATTTTTCACCCAGAAAGTTCCAAGATAGATGAAAAATGATATAATGCCTCAACTTGGACTGTACCTCACTTAGAGAGAGTTTCCATCCCCAAAACCTTTTAATTATTGAGATGAAGAAATCTTTTCTCTCGCTTCTCTATAAAATAATATCTCACCTTAGAAGATATATTTTCAACCCAATCTTCCAGTGTCATGTATCCGGGTCATGTATCCCTTGTCTAGTAATTTTGGATATCCAAGCCGGCATTGAGTAAAACTGCCATTAATGCCATCCTCTTGTTGAGTTTACAAAAAGGTATCAAAAACATTTCTTAATATTTTAGAATCACAATATGTTAAAACATATTAATATCATGGCCTTTTCTTCGTCCAAAACGGTATAAATGCAAAAGAAAAGAATATTAAAAACTCTTTTAAAAAAAAAAATATTAGTGAAATATAAAATCTCTATTAAAAAAAATATTAGTGACATATAAAAACTCTATCAAAAAAAATTATTAGTGAAATTCAGATATAGTTCCTTACATTCATCTCTTAGAAGTGAAAATGGTTATCATAATAAGAAAATAAAAAAGCAGGCAGGGAACAAAATCTGAAAAGGATGGTATAAATCCTTTTGATTTAGGATAGTGGATATTGAACCCCTCTGCCTATAAACCTTTAATTTTTAATGGAACTAGGCCTAAATTAAATGTTTGAACATCATATTTACAGTTCCAAAACTATTTTACACGTCACTTTTCACGATGTAGAATTTTTACTCATTGGCCAATAGATTTAGGAAATGAAAAACCGTTCCACAGAACGTGGAATTCCAGGCCTGCATAGTGGTCTTTCTTTTTTCGTCATGTATAAAGGAATTGATATGATCCATTGTAATCAGATAGCGGATGGTTGCCGGTGGCGAAAGTACGGCCAAAAGTCGACAAGAAACAATCCATTTCCGAGATCTTATTACAGATGTTTGACGGCGCCTAGTTGCCCAGCTAAAAAACAGGTTTGATCTCGTCCCTTTTTCAGAAAGAAATCTGTTCCCGAGACTCTGTGAATACATGCATTCCTGCCTGCTAATACATCTATGTTAAAATGATGTTGGATTATGAGCAGGTTCAGAGATACCCCCACGACCCGACGATTGTCATAATTACCTACGAAGGCGAACACACCCATTCTCTGTGTCCTCTGACTATGGCTGCCATGCACGCTGGCTCCTTCAACCAACTCGCTGCTGAGGAGATGAATAGAGAAAATTTTGTAGCAGGAAACCAGTTACCCTGCATTGCCGGAATATCCAATTCGGGCCCATTTCCCACGATCACTCTCGACCTCACAGATAACCGGTCCAATCCAGGATTACAGATACAGCCTCCACATTTAGCGGCAGGCAGCTTCCAACACTCGCCTCCAGTACCTAATGATATCAGTCAGGTATTAACTCAGAAACACTCGGGCCACTTATCGATCATGGACTCGGTGTCATCTATAACGGCAGATCCCAACTTCACTGCAGCCGTGGCTGTAGCCATAGCTAGTTCTATGCTCAATTTGCGTGCTACAGTCTAGGCGATGCCCGATTTCTGTCCTAGCACGCAATGTTTCAAGTCAGGAAGCATTTGTATAAATATTTGTGAACTTCATAAGTTTATGACATCTTCACTACCCTCAAATCCTTTGCTTGTATGGTAAACAATATATCTTCTGGGAAAAAATAATTCTTTGATTCGTTAAAGCACTGGATGAACTGTTGCAACCCATGGGAAAAAATGATTCTTTGATTCGTTAAAGCACTGGATGAACTGTTGCAACCCATGCATGCAAGTTACAGAGTCAAAATTCAGTTTCTGGAGCACACAACAATTGAAATGGAATCTCACACGGTACACTTTAATGGAAGTAAAATGTACGATCACAATAATCAAAAGATGTTAAATATAGTATCATAATATTGTTGAAATTAACTTGATGGCATATTTTAAAATATTTTGACAATCTTAGGAAAAAGAGTAATGTCAATTTTATTCTTAAATTAAATATTTTAAAATGGAGTTGTTTTTCGTGTTATTTTTTAGCTGGCTAAAAATTTTGAGGTGAAATTTTGATTTGTGTTATTTAAATTGGTTTTTTGATTATATATGGATTCACCATCTTAAAATCCCTAGGGCACTTTGATTGTGAAGGGCTTACCCATCAAACTTGTGATTTCAATAAATTCTTGCCATATTTAAAAAAATAAACTGATATTAAACCTAAAAACCCCCTCAAACAAAATTTCCAAAAAATCATACTATACAACTAGTTCTAAAATTTAATATTTAGATAAATATAACTCCATAGGATAATAAAAACAAATATAAATAAACAAATACTTGTTTATTGAAATTTAGTCTCAAAGTTTTTTGGCTATAGTTTATAATTTATTTGCTGACTGTGCTATAAAGTGTTGTATAAATTAAGAAATCAAAATTATTAAGAGATGCTCTGGACGTAATCCAATCTATAGGTAAAACAACTAAAGCATTACAGCTAATTTTTTTTACAAAAAATTATTAAAATTAGATCAGTTTCATCTAGATCCGCTGCTTTGTATCATGGCTAGTTTTACAAAACAAGAAAGCTACTCACACTTCTGCATTTGTTTTTGGTATTTTCTGCTGTGTTGCATGAGAGACGGTACACGTTCTCTCTAGTTTTGCGCTTCTATTTCTAAAATCCTCTTCGTCGTCTTTTTCGACCATCGTACCGTTTTGGTCAATTTTCCAGAATTACTGAGATTGTTTTTCATTTCAGCTATTTTCGAAGAAAATTTTAGAGGTTATATTCGTTAATAGGTTAATTTTCTATACTTTTTCTAAAAAAAAATTGCTCAAATATTATAGAAAAAACGATTTTATCCTAAAAATCACCAAAAAATTATATAGATTACATAAAAAAATGTTATAAATTTGAATACTTTTACAAAAATATCTCCAAACATTTTATAGATTTCATAACATAGACTAGTGACAGTCGCCAAAATTTCTAAACTTTAATTCCTATCCATAAAATTTTCTCTAAACAGACTCCCCTTCTTAAACATGTCTTTTTAATTTATCTTAAACATGTCTTTTTAATTTATTTCAATGATCCATTCACCATCTACAGCTGCTATTAAATATTTTACATCTGGCCAGACCCATGGAATGTGAAGGTTTTGTAGAGCTCGGCCCACCTTCGGGCTACACTCCCCAAACTCTAGCGTTTCTATGTGTATTGTCATTTTATCCATGTCGTTGATCCAGAGGGAAACGAACGGCAATCAAAAATTACCCCAAATATCTCTGATGATTTAAGTTTTGGATGTGAAGTATGCGGCAGCTCGTGATGTTTATTTCTGTATGTAATAATTTTTTAGTCATGAGAATTGATAATTTATGAGTGATGCAGATTAGGTTTTTATGGAATATAAGGTTTTTTTTATTAGTCTTAATGGTGTCTGGACTCTGCCAATTAGGTTTCTATTTATATTTTTTATATTATATTATATCATATATTTTTATATTATATTATAGCTTATGGTTTATTTTAAGTTTTATTTATTTATTTATTAATTTTAATGTAGATGGAAGAAGCTTAGTTTAGTTTGAAGGTTTTTATAAAATTTATTTCATTTGCTTCTTATTCTCCATCTTCTCATTGAAATTTGAATTAATAACCAACTAAATTCACACTACTTATTAATTACACATATAAATTTTATAAATTATATATATTAATCACTCAAAGCTTATGAAATAAATATTTGTCTATTATAAAGTGGATGTATGTCTATTATTTCACTGACTTCCATTATAATTTTATCTTGATAGATTTACTTATGAAAATTACTCATGAAAATTGAAATAAAAAGTAAAACAAATAATCCATACAGTCTATAAATCTTAAACAAAATATACCATATTTATTAATTAAACATATAATATACAATTTGTTAATAAATAGCTTAGAGTGTGCACATTATCATTTAAAATATTTTCTAAAAGAAAATAAAAAGTTTGCTATAATAAAAGAAAAGAATGAATATACATATTTTTTTAGTTTTAATTATCTCAGTTTCACAGCTTAGTTACTTGATATTACAATTCAATATGAGAGTGATGTAAAATCTGGCTCTCACCAATAAATAAAATATTTAAATATTCATATATATATATGCAATTTTTTTTAAAGTGTTACACTATAAAAGTGGTTTTCTGCCTCAAAGAATTTGATCTCTCTCCGTGCCTACTAGACCATGTTTAAGATGAATCTATATTGGTTCCACTAAGAAGTGCATTCTACAACACATTATAAGGGAGATGTGTGTTTCCCTCTGTGCTAAACTTCTTGAAACATGTCTCTTTTAAAATAAAAATGAAATATTCTTTAAATGAAAATAAAAAGTTAACTATTATAAAAAGTAGTAATGAATATGTATATTTGGTTAGTTTTATTCATTTACTATCATCCCATTTGTAGTTTATTGACACTCAAGTAGGCAGGATATGTAAATCCTCATTCTCACTTTATATATTATATATATATATTATTATCTATCTAATGTTGATATATAAATATTCATAAAAAAATTGATATAAGAAGTTTATTATGGATAAATAATAAAGGTAGATAACACTTTCATTCAAATTTTAATTAAATAAATATGTTGCATTTAGCATAACAATAATGATAATCAATTATTTAATGTCCAAATAAAAAATTTAAGATCAGGTGTAATAATTTAATATGTGTTTTAATATATATTAATAGCAAAATAAATATTTCACTATGTAAATTAGTGATTAGTTATATCTATTGTACATCTTAGATAAAGATTTAATGTAAAAATGTGTGTATATTATATATGTAAAAGAATAATTGGTTATATATATAGTTAAAAGAATTATATATGTATATCTTTTATAAAATCAATTTTAAAAATAAATCTTATGGTTAAAACATTTCAAATCATTTAACTATTTAGATTTTAGTTAGTTTTTTCTTTTGTGAATTTTGTCTTAAATTCAGAAGAGATTTGTTGGAATTATAAAAGTTGTTTAGACTACATAATCCAAGTGCCCAATGTAATTTTCAAGGAATTAAATGGATTTAATGCAATTGAAAGAATGAATTTTTTCATGCCATATGTGTGTATATATAGAGAGATGTAAGTGTGTATATATAGAGAGATGTAAATATTTTTTAAGTTTTGCACTATAAAAGTGGTTTTTCTTAAATCTCATGACGCATAGTTTTTCTTTTCAAGCTCACTACAACAGGGATATATTGGGTTTTAATGTTGACCATAAAGGTGTTTTGATAGTAGATTTTGTGAAGAAAAGAAAAGAAAGACTCAATGTGGCACTTATGTGAAATCCATGTAGCTTCGTGTAAATTATTATATTCCAAACAAATTATTTACTTTTTGGTCTTTAACTTCTCACTTTCTCTATAGATTTTTCCACAAAGTAATCATGCAATTTCTTCTCTCTCTTTGGAATATATTCTTTCTAACCAACAATCCCTCTTCATGCGTAATGTCCTCATGCTACTTGTACAACCCTACCATATTAAAAATTGGTAAGATATTTGAAGACTCAAGAACTCACTCTTCATTTTTTGAAATTTTCTTTGGAATCCTTCAAGTTCTTTGAGTTACCTTTTTAATATGGTAAGATATCTGAAGACTCAAGAAGACACACTACATTCTTTGGAATCCTTCAAGTTCTTTGAGATACTTCATTGTGCACATCACATTATAAAAGGTATGCAAAACTAAGTTGCAATTTCATGTTAAGTTTCTTCCACAACATCCTCCAATATTGACTAATAAACTTGATGTCTTTATTTGTAGGAATTTTTGTTGTATAGTTGCATAGATGAATACATGGATCACTGTACTCTCTTTTATTGAATCATTTGATGACGATATAATAAGAAGAAGAATTTGAGATGGCTTTCCACATAGTGGGTTTTCCCTAGTCTTTGACCAATCTTGGTGTCTTTATGTGCGAGTTTTTTTCTTCTATTGTTCATTTATGTTCTATTGCATTGATGATGATCTTATTTTTCTTTCTACATAATTGCATATGTTGTTGAATAATGATGTAAACCTTAATAATGTTATGATGATATGGGGTGAATGTAATGTGTTATGAAGATATGTAATTATCAAAGCAAAGAATAATATATCCCTAAGAAAAATTAACATGGTATTAGAGCTAGGCTGAAGAAAAGCCATGGAGATCACCCCTATGATGACATCGTTGATCGAAGTAAGAAGATGATGGAGGAGACCTAAAATAATTCTATGGTTTGTAGATAATCTTAAGCAATTTGTGTATTAGGGTTTGATGGATATTATGAGGTTATGGTTTGAGAGAAACGCTAGCGTGGTCAATGTGAAGATGCTCAAGCACTTGTGATAGATTTGATGCAACAATAGATGGGATGGTCTCTAGTAGGTCTGATTGTTGATAAAGTTGATTGAAATAGTGAAGGCATCAAGTGTACTATGGACAATGATGGCTCTTGAAGGCTGGTTCAAGAGGTAGGTGATCATCTCTCATTGAATATAAGTACTTTTCAATTTATGATGCTTCTCTATGCGTTTACTTTTTGTTTAGGCTTATAAATACGATTATTGTTTTAATTATTACTCATGCTTTCTGCATATATATTTGAGTATTTGGATGCTTCTATCCTCCTTGATGAGATGTAATAAGAGAATCCTTCTTGAGGATCAGTTGATTTGCAACAAAGAAAATCTAGAGCTGAAAAATGTAAAGAGATGCCTGATGGAAAGAAGACAAAGTGCTACAAGTTGCCTATGTCAAATGAAAAGATACATGGGTATTTGAATAGTAATAGGTATGCATGGTATAATATTTCAATGTTATGTTTCAGCTGTAATATTGATGGCAAGGTAAGACCTAAGGTATGATGAAAATGTCTCCTTCTCAAATGGTTCATGCATGTATATGAAAGTAATTTGAATTCATGATGAAATGGTGCACTTGGTATTGAACAAGTATCTTACTTCTTGATCATGATGAATTTATTGACTCTATGAGGCTACTTAATGTTGATCTTTGGTATAGTGGTATACTTGATGTTTGGATAACATCTATCATTTTTTGATATCTTGATCCCATGAAGAAGGTTAACACGTTGATTCTAGTTGATGGTAATTTGACACTACTTTATTGTGAAAAGAATGGCAACCATGATGATAGAAGTATAACAATGAGATTGATACTCAAGATCCATTTTTTTATTATCATGGTTATGTTTCGATGTGTTTAGTAATTATGGAATATGATAAAATTGAATTCCTTGACTTGATGTGTTGAATTATGTGACAAAGAAGTAATGTCGTGATCCTGCTTCTATTAGTTATCTAACACTAATCGTTGATGAAATATTGATGTCATGGTGAAATAGTTGATGCTAACATATATAGCCATGGTGAATATCTGATATGGTATGACTTTATGATCCAACATATTTATTTATGCATGATATAATTATATACATGTTGACGGTATGAATGAAGATGACTGAAGTGGATTCCCATTCAAAGGGAGAAACTTTCCCTAAGATCCCTTCTCCTATTGTCATTTTCATTATATACTCTTTATTATTGAACTATGTATTACGTGCAAGAATAGACAAATATCTAACATTGTTGATCTGCAACAAAGTTATGATCCGATGTGAGAGATTTTTCTCTTACTCTAAGCCTCAGTCACATGGAAGAAAGCCTATAGGTGCAACTATAGCCTCCTATCCACATATATGCAAGCTCAAGGGTGTGATCGAGACAATGAGTCCATTTTGAGCTAGGGTTTGGCAAATGGGAAGCCACAATCGCCTACATAACATCTTGAAGAGTGAGATTGTAATCTCCCAACCAATTAGAGGAAAGCCTATGGCTGTGAATATCCCTATTGGACATAAAATGAAGTTTTGTGCATGAAATCAGACGTTCTCCTAAAGGATACCATTCCTATAGACATGAAGTAGACAACAAAAAGGAAAGTTTAAATGTTTACTATAATATGAACATGAAGATTGAACTTGTGTTTGCAGATGATCGGGATATGCATGTAGATGTGTCATTATGATTAAATTTTGTGCTACAAGAGTTTGACATGATTTATCTGATAAGTGTTTGGATTTTTGACATGATGCTTGATGATGACTTAGAACTTTGACTTAATGATTGAGATACGTTTTGGACTATAGATCTCTTTATGATAAAGATTTGGATTTGATGTGATGAAAAATGATTTGATTTGATGATTGATGATTTTCCTTAATGACAATGATGTATGAGCATAGTGACTTCCAATGAATTATATGGATGGTTTTGGACTGGCCTCCTTGTTCCTAGGACAATGGTTGAAGTATTAATAGTTGTATATTTAGTATGAATATGGAACTTGCATGACTTATCCTTGGTGTATGCATTTGCATCTAGTAACAAAACTGACTTATATTATGATCATGAGAATGAATTGATGAAGTTTGGATTGATATTACGTGATAGATGATAGCTTGTTGTCATGATAATAAATGAAGTCAAGACTTGATATGAGGTCTATCTGTCACCTAGTCTAAATAATTGATAATACGATATTGATGACTTTGATATTAGTTTTGATCTCGCTTCTAAATTTTGATGAGTTGACTTAGTTGATTTGATTGATGTGAGGCTGAGCATATTGGTCTGGAAAAGTGTTATGGTTTCAAAGAGCTTTGAATTAAGCTAGCTCCCCAATCCAGACATGACCACATTAACTATTATCTGGTGAAGCTAAGAAAATGTGTTTATCAAAACCTCTACTTCAGAAGTGTTCCAAAGTATGAATTTAAATCTGGTCTTGGTTTTATATACTGATGGTCTACTATTGACAGGTAATGAGCTTCTGATGACCTAAATAAGAGGGAGATGACTTTTGAAGCTCAAAATGATGAATCATGGCATGATGAATTGATTTCTAAAGTTGCGAAAATATAATCTATATTGTGAAGATATTGAAGAGGTATTGGAAAGTGGTAATGCAAATCCTTGGACACTCTGATTGAATTTCAAGATGTTGTGAATAAATATTGTTGAACTATGTTGGGCGTGGAATCCCCCCAAGGCATGTATTGGGGCTTAAAGCCCAAGTTTTGACTATGTCCATTATAAAGACTCCGCAATTTGTGGGCATGGAGCGTGAAGTCATAATAGAGTCATAGGGTTGTTTGCCCTTACTTTTGTAAATGTAGTGTCGGCTTGAGAGATCTACCCATGCTCCTCAGACCATGGGATTGTATAAATAGAGCGAGACTCTAAGTGTAAAGGGAGATAAGAAAAAGAATAGAAGGGATAGAAGCACTGAGTCGAAGTGTAAGTCGTGTCTTTGGGTTGTAGAGTAGGAGAGGGCTCTGCAGCTGAGTGCGCAGACCCCTGCAGCTGAGTGTGCAAGCCAGGTCGCTTTTGTAACCGTTGGAAACATTAATAAAGAGAATTTTTATCATATTTCTATGTATCTTTTCCTATTTGATGTATTGTTGGGTATGAATTACAACTTTACTGTTTATTTGCTGCGTGAACTCATATGAATGTGTTGTATAAATAAATATAACATGAGGCATCCATTTACGTGAAGATAACTAACGGGTCAAAGAAGATAAGTAAGAATCCAAGGTGCGACCTAGGGAAATTGTTAGATGATCCAAAAATAATTTATTATCATAGGTTATAAAATTGAAATAAAATAATTATTAATTTTAAGAAATTAAATTAATAATTATTATTCTGAATGATTAATTATTTAATGGAGACAATAGAAATTAGTATATTGTTTGTAACAAGATATGACTCTCCAAATGTGTCGTATCTTAGGCTCTATTTTAGGAGATTAGTTAGCTCGTTGGTTTGAATAGCATTTAATGTAAATGGACACTTGTTATTTAATAAGTGATCCATAATTAGAGGTAGTTAGGACATGGAGCTTATAAATAGCTCATTGCAAGAGTGTTTGGTTGTTCGGGTGTAAACTCTTGCAAAATCATATTATGTAATTGTTTTTTCTTATTAATAAAATTATGTGTATGAGGACACTTCTGCCATTATTGTGGTATTAGAGCTCCAGTAATGCTGCAGTGGATGTGAAGAGGAGATTCCAGCCCTACAAGTTTGTGCAAAACTCCATTGAATTGCTCAGAAAATAATTGGTATGAAATTTGTCAAAATTTTGTTCAAAAGAGAAGAAATTTTATTGATTTTAGGATTTTCAAATCTGAAAATCATTTTTTTTTTTTAGGATATTGAAAACCAATTATTATAATTTCATTACATTTGAATAATCATTGAAAAGCATATGTACACCTGATAATCATTTCTACAACTACAATAGCTTTACCTCTTCCAACTTAGTGTGTCGGAAACATTTCCAGCTTTATGTAACAAGCTGGCTGCATCTTTCAAATAACTTTCATACGCTATCGAATATGGCACAATCAAAAGATTGTGGGCATTGAAAGACTTGACATTGCAGAGCTGATTTACTGTTGATAACTCCATATGTGATGGCATATTATTAAAGAATGAGTCTTTTGGCCTTCGAATTATAGTGAAGTAACCAACAATGGAATCCTGCTGGTCCTTGGGTAAAGTTCTCTTCCATAAATTGAATTCCTATCTATCCATATCTAGAGGATAGAATTTTGCCCCTTGTGGCTTGGAGAGCCGATGGTTTCTCTGACCCACACAATTGCCAATTGCAGGGCAATGATGATAAAATCAATCAACATACGCTTTACACTTTCTACAAGATCTTGCTCGTACGAATAACCTGTTATTAGAGGCTCTCTCATCATTGCCAATTGTACCTGAAAAATGGTCCACAATGCCCAATTGATCAGTTTTAGTTTCTGAGAAGATAGTTTGATCGGTGCTCTCTGCAAAAGTATTCTCATATCTAACATAACCAGGATCACTTAACAGCATCTTCCACAGACCAACTGCTGACTTGATTCCGCATTCATTATTTTGGTATCCGCATGATTGTGTTCATACCCATTGCAATGTGTTCGTGGTTGCCTTTTGTGTCAACGTTTTAGACATGCCTTATGTTCAATCAAGCTTTTAGTCGTGGGTTAGAAATATATCTTATTCTTGCAGGGAACAAGCCAAACTCAGAACTATGATTTCTCTAGTGTTTGTATGAGCTTTTGCACAGGCTCTACATAAGGTATATATTTTTAAATTTGGAGAGATAAGGTATATATTTTTTATGTAATTTTTTTTTGGAGTAATAAGGATTTTGTAATATTTGTGGAGGAATAAGGTCATGTAATTTTTGGAGTAATAAGGAGATATTTTTTTGTAATTTGTTTTTGGAGAGATAAGTATTGTAACTCAAAGTAATTTTACTTTGAGGGGGGGTAAGTTTTTTTTTTTTTTTTTTTTTTTACTAGATTCTGCAAAAGCACCATTGTAAAAGTCAAATTTTGAAAGTTGCCTTGTAAAAATTTGAGAAATTGACTAGAGCCAAGTGCAAAGCTTAGTCAATTTTCTCCTGTTTTGACGACTATTCGAGGGTCAAGGCCAAGCCCCTATAGTTCGTTTTTTGCATCGTGTGTTGCTGTTGTTTTGCGCGTCTTGAGTTTTTTGGAGCTTGATTCGTGGTATGAAGTCTCAACGCTACAATGTCTAAGTTGATTAATTTGTTTTCTAATTTTGACAAACTTGAAGGCACAAAATCTTATAAAACATGGCATCGTCTCATCGAAAGCACTCTCATTTACAATGAATTATGGCAGGGAATATGTGATGGAGATGTTAAGCCGAATAAACCCACAGACGTAGCTGCACTAGAAAAATGGGAAATCAAGATAGCAAAAGCCTTAGCTCTTATTAAATATTCTATGAATGATCAAATGTATGTCCATATAGAAAATGCTACAGATGCATGGTCTGCCTTGAAAACTTTTAAAGACCTCTTTGATACTCAGCTAGAATCAAAGAAAGTCGATCTACAATTAAAATTGTTGCAACAAAAATTAACTAAAGGCAGTGATGTTCATGAATATATCTCAATACTTAAGAATATTAGGCAAGAAATTATTAATGCTGGTTTTCCCGCAATTGATGATAGCTTTATGGTCACAATTGTAATTGTTGGACTTCCTTCTTCCTACACACATTTTTTGGAGACTCTACTAGTAACTGGGAAATTAGAGAAACTAAAGTTTGATGAACTCTGTGAAATGTTGACTCAACATGATAAAACTTTTGGGAAGAAGAAGAAAGTTGGTGAAGATGTTTTTCTCATAGAGGCCAGCACTAGTAAGTCATCAACAAACAGTTCTCGAGGCAGAGGCAGAGGGAATCAAAATCAAGCAGCACATAATCGAGGATGAAGCCAAAGAAGATGAAATAATTTTAACATAGGAGGAAGGAATCATTTTCAAGGTAGAGGAAACAACCAAGGAAGAGGCAATTTTCAAAGACAAGGATATAATAATCAAAGTAGAGGACAATCTCAAAACAGAAGTCAAAGCAGAGGTAGAGGAAAATCTTCAGGAAGAGGAAGAGACTTAAGTCAAATTGTGTGTCGAAGATGTAACAAAGTTGGACATTATGCTGAAGATTGTCGAAATTCACTTAATAAAATTCCCAAGTTTTAGTAGCATTCAGCGCAATTTGCCAATGATCAAGATGAAGATAACTCAGAATATGTTTTTACTTCCTTGCCAGCATCACAACTTTCATCCCATCTTAGAAGTGACTATGAAGATTCTTGGATCTTGGATTCCGGGGCAACTCAGCACATGACTTGTCGACGTGATTTTTTCTGGAATTTTCAAGATTGCCAAATTAATTCCATTTTTCTTGCTGATGATACAAAACATACTCCTTATGGAAAAGGAGTAGTAAAAGTTTTTCTCCCTGGCATTGGAGAAAAAATGATTTCCAATGTATGGTATGTACCCAGTTTTAAGAAAAAATTTCTCTCTTTAGTCACGATTTGACAAGCAAGACATCAGGTGATTATGGAAGATGGTTTAGTGAAGATTAATTCAATGAAACAGAACTTGAAAACAACCATGACAAGGTATGAATATGGAAAATTTTTACGGATGAAAGGGACAGTTATTCCAAGGCATTATGATTTTGCAGGGGCAGTGACTACAGGTATTTCACTTATAATACTATGGCATGTAAGATATGGACATTTGAATTTTGAGAGTCTTTCTCAATTGCAGAAACAAGGAATGGTTAAAGATCTTCCCACTTTCAAAAGGGAAAATGCAAAATGTGAATCTTGCATTTATGGAAAACAAAATTGAGAAAGTTTTCCAACAAGTTCATGGCGTGCAAACCGACAGCTACAACTAGTTCATAGTGATGTTTGTGGACCACTACAAACTTCCTTTGGTGGATGCAAATATTTCTTACTACTCATTGATGATTTCAGCAAAATGACTTGGGTTTACTTTTTGAAGAACAAGTTAGAAGCATTTGATAAGTTTAAAAATTTTCGCCAACTTGTTGAAAATGAAGTAAAAGAAAAGATAGGTACTCTCAGGACGGATAATGGGGGAGAATTCACTTCAAATGAATTCAAAACTTATTGCAGTGAAAATGGCATAAGATGACATCTCACTAATGTTTACACTCCACAGCAAAATGGAGTAGTCGAAAGAATGAATCGCACTTTGTTAGGAATGGTGAGATCCATGTTAACATTCAAGAGGTTAAGTCCAACATATTGGGCAGAAGCAATCCATACAGTTGTCTACTTAAGAAACAGATCTCCAACTGCTTCTTTAGACGGAATCACACCTTATGAAGCTTGGTTTGGTTTCAAACCTCGAGTTAAACATCTTAGAGTTTTTGGTTCAGTGTGTTATACCTTAGTTCCGAAAGAAAAACGAACTAAGCTTGACTCAAGAAGTTTAAAATGCATAATGATTGGCTATTCTGATGAGAAGAAAGGGTATCGTCTTTTGACCAATGGAAAATTCATTGTGAGCAGGGATGTCATTTTTGATGAAAGAGAGAGTAAGAGTGCTGAAGAAATTGAAAATCTTCTTCACAAGTTAGAAACTAAGGGAAGTAAAAGAAATGATAAAAAGCAAAGTCAACCAACTTCACCAAATTGGTATGAACTTGATTTTCCTTCCTCTGAGGATGAGTCATCCAATCCATCTACATCAACAACATCATCTGGGTCTTCAAGCATCTCATCCGCATCTCCAAGCAGCAACAGTTCTTCTGACAGTGATTCTCCACATTCTTCACCTGAACGACGAACATCAGTTTATATTAATCCTCTTTACAATGATGGGGAATTTACAGAAGCACAAACAAGTGAGCACCAACTTCCGAAATGGGCAGTTCAACTTTTGAAAGATGTAAAGCCTGATGAACAGAATAAAACTGGCACCAGAAGGGCACATAGAAGTGAAGGCAACTTTGACTTGATAGCAAATGATTTTACTGAACCTTCCACATACAAAGAGGCAGTAAAACATAAAGAATGGCAACAGGCTATGGTTGAAGAATATCAAGCGGTAATTGATAACAACACTTGGAAACTTGTTGATTGTCCAGCAAATGTTAAACCCATAGGGTGCAAATGGGTTTACAGAATTAAGTATAATCAGAAGGGTGAACTTGAAAAGTATAAAGCACGACTTGTCGCAAAAGGTTTTGCGCAGCAGGAAGGCATTGATTATGAAGAAACCTTTGCTCCAACAGCTAAATGGAACACCATTCGATTAACACTTGCATTGGCCGCTCAAAAAGGATGGAAACTTCATCAAATGGATGTGAAAAGTGCTTTTCTCAATGGGGATTTACAGGAGGAAGTGTATATGACCCAACCACCAGGTTTTGAAGTTCAAGGACAAGAACATAAAGTCTGCAAATTGATCAAGGCTTTATATGGATTAAAACAAGCTCCCCGCGCTTGGTATGCAAAGATGGATGAATACCTTAAGAAAGTTGGTTTTCAACGAAGTGAATCTGATGATACTTTGTATGTGCGACAACAGGGAAAATATCTGGTCATTCTTGTTATGTATGTTGATGATTTGATCATCACTGGCAATCATGATGATCATATTGCAGAGGTGAAAAAGGAGTTACAAGCAGGTTTTAAAATGACAGATTTGGGATTACTTCACTACTATCTTGGAGTTGAAGTCTTCCAACATCCACATCATATTTTCATTTCTCAGAGTAAGTATGCAGCAGAGGTTCTTCAGCGATTTGGCATGCAAGATTGCAAGCCCGTTCTCACCCCCATGGATCAAAACTTGAAACTTTCAAAATTTGAAGGGGGGGAAAGGTGGACAATACAACTTACAGACAGTTGATTGGCAGCTTGATTTATTTGACAAATACTTGTCCTGATCTATCTTATGCAGTCAGTATTCTTTCAAGTTTAATGCAGGAACCACGAGACAACCACTAGAATGCAGCCAAAAGAGTTCTTCAATATATCCAAGGAACAAAAGATTTTGGTCTTCTTTACACAAAGACTAAAAATTTTGTACTTGGTGGATATTCTGATGCTGACTTTGCTGGGAGTATTGATGATCGAGCATCAACATCAGGTTATTTAATGAACATGGGGTCAGCAGCAGTATCTTGGAGTTGTAAGAAACAAGCTACAGTGGCCACTTCTTCAGCAGAAGCAGAGTACATTTCAGCATGGGAAGCAGCATGTGAAATTGTTTGGTTGCGCCGAATTTTGCAGGACTTGGGTATTTCTCAGGCAGAAGCTACATCGTTATTCATTGACAGCCACTCAGCCATCAAACTTGCCAAGAACCCAGTTTTTCATTCAAAGACAAAGCATGTGGACACCAAGTATCATCATATCAGATCTCTCATTGCCAAAGATGTCCTCAAACCAGTTTATTGTCCTTCCGAAGATCAGATCTCCGACATTTTCACGAAACCGCTCGGCAGAATAAAATTTACTAAGTTCAGGGATGAACTTGGTATCTGTTGTCATGTATCTTTGGATCATAGGGGGAAATGTTAGATGATCCAAAAATACAATTTTATCATAGGTTATAAAATTAGAATAAAATAATTATTAATTTAAGACATTTAAATTAATAATTATTATTCTAGAATGTTTAATTATTTAATGGAGACTTTTAGAATTAGCATATTGTTGTAACTAGATATGACTCCCCAAACGTGTCGTATCTTAGGCTCTATTTTAGGAGATTAGTTAGCTAGTTGTCTTGAATAGCATTTATTGTAAATGGACACTTGTTATTTAATAAGTGATCTATAATTAGAGGTAGTTAGGACATGGAGCTTATAAATAGCTCATTGCAAGAGTGTTTGTGTTGTTAGGGTGTAAACTCTTGCAAAATCAATTATGTAATTCTTTTTTCTATTAATAAAATTATGTGTCTGAGGACACTTCTGCCATTAAGCAGAGCAGAACAGAACAATGCAAGAGCAGAGCAAAATAGAGCAAAATAGTACAGATCAGTGCAGGGCAGAACAAGTCAAAGCAGATCAGGCAGAATTGAGCAGAGCAGGGCAAGGGTCAAGCTATATAGGGAAGTGCATTTGATGGATGAATAGTAACAACCTATAGACAGATTGCAGATGAAGTTCTCCATGGTTGAGAGAGAGTGTTAAAATTGGCAACCAGGGCAAAACTTCATGTGGGTCATCTTATTCATGGCTGATAATATCTTTATTAGATTTCTCTCATCGAGAGGTGTAGGATTGATAAAAAGATCATCCGATTCCGATAAGTATTCATGGAGATATGAATTTATTTTGATTATGGAATTATTATCAAGCCGACTTACAACTCATGTAGGCTCAGAAGCCCAACAGTCGCATCTATTCACCCACCAACGTTGTGTATAAATATAAGAGGACTTTTTCTCATTTGCATCTCATCACATCTCTCTCTCTCTACTACGCAGATATGAGTCTCTTCTCTACTGCGCTGAAATGGGTCTCTCTCTCTCACACATGTGAAATCAGAAGCTGTTGAATTTGACGCTGCAACTGCAGAAGTAAAGATTGACTTGCAAGGCCTAGAAGATCTCCTCTTTGGAATTGCGCTGTAGGTTCATCTGAACCTCCTCTGAAAGCCGCAACTTTTGGTGGTGGAATGAAGTCAATCCGATGATCGGTTTGTGAGATATCATCTTGCCTAGTTTGATAATGAAGCCACTAACGCTGATGCTGCTGATCTAGTGTTTGCTACTGCTGATATGAATCAAATTTTTTGTACTATTTCTCTCTACTAAATTATTGAAGATAAAAGAAGATTTGATCAAAGGGTTTCCCCACACATTGTGGGGTTTGTCCCTGGCTAGCCGCCACATCTTGTGTCTCTTGTCTTGGCTTGTTTTCTGTCGATCGTTTATTGTTCTATCTGCACTATACTTTATGTACATGTGATTGCTAATCGGTGGAATATAATAAGAAAAAGAAGTAAAATGTTATAAGCATAGAACATACCATAACTTAACACCATTGCATAGGAGTAGACTTGACTTTGCTTGGAGGTTTTCCCTTTGACTTTAATATATATTTATACATGGTGTAACATGCCCTTAAAGCCTTCAATATTTTCTCTTGACTATTTGACTCACCTATATCACTTTGACATGTGCTAGACCTACTTCAATGAGCAAGAAACTCATTGACATATATTATAAAAAATAATATTTCTTTTCTTGAATAAGTACAAATATCAAAAGTACATTTATGAAGATTGAACCTAGTTACACTCCCTTCAACACTCCCCCTTAATTAGGGAGGTATTCATACAACATTACAAGGTGTTTGGCTATTATCAATCTTGAAGAATTCACATAAGAGAAATCAGATTAGCAATCCATCTGTTATAGCATCATATCCATCAGCATTGTCGTAGTGCAAGGCCTTGACTAACAACTCCATCTCTTTACGAGACCATGAGCTACAATGTTGGCAAGACCAATGATTTATAGACACCTTCGTCATTGTCTCTCAAGGTACATACCCACCCGGGTGTTCTCCGAGTATGACCTTCTAAGACTATTCTTATCATGGGTTCCTAGCCCTCAAAGAATATCAGTCCTTTTGCCTACTCTTGTCTTGGATGCCCTACACATCCTCAAGGAGTATCGAATGCCCGATGTGTTAAAATTTGCAATTAGGGCCAAACTCCATGTGGGTCATCTTATTCATGGCTGATAATATTTTTATTAGATTCCTCTCGTCGAGAGGTGTAGGATTGATCTAAAGATCATCCAATTCCGATAAGTATTTATGGAGATATGAATTTATTTTGATTATGGAATAATTATCAAGCCGACTAGCAACTCATGTAGGCTGAGAAGCCCAACAGTCGCATCTATTCAATCATCAACGTTTGTATATAAATACAGGAGGTCTTTCCCTCATTTGGACACACTCTCTCATCACATCTCTCTCTCTCTCTCCTGCGCAAAAAAGAGGCTCTTCTCCTACTACGTAGAAAGGGACTCTTCTCTCACACGTGTGGAAGGAAGGACATACATTTTGGGCTGCAACTGCAGATCGGAAGTTTGACCATCTTTCTCTCTCTCATAATTGTGCTATAGGCGGAACTGACTCTCCTCAGAAGGCCGCATTTTTTGGTGAAGGAATCAAGCTGATCCGACGATCGGTTTGCCAGATATTGTCTGCCCTATTTGAGGGTTGATCTAGGGTTTGTTGCTGCTGATGTAAATCAGATTTATGTATTGTTTCTCTCTGCTGAATTATTGAAGATAAAGGAAGAATTGATCAAAGGGTTTCCCCATATTGGGGTTTGTCCCTGGCTAGCCGCCACATCTTGTGTCTCTTGTCTTGGCTCGTTTTCTATCGATCGTTTAATGTTCTATCTGCACCTTACTTAATGTACATGTGATTGCTAATAATAATAAAAAGAAGTAAACTGCTCTAAGCATAGAACATACCATAACTTAACATGTTATCAGAGATGAGGTGAAGACAAAGCCCGAGCAAGGGCAAGAGCAATCACCGAAGAGAAAATTGGCAAGGCTATCCTAAAAGAACTATGGGGTCCTCAACGCACTTTCTTGCTGAAGACAAGCTTCGTGAGAAGTCTAACTATCACGGATGGAAGATGTCTCTTGATTTAACCTTAGAAGATCAAGGAGTGTTGGACCATGTGAGAGGCAATATTGTTGAACCTCCATCAAATGCACCCACTGCTGCCAGGAACAAATGGAAAATCAGTGCAATCAAAACAAAGAAGATCATTTGTGACTCTATCGACAAGTGCTTGGTGGCCTACATCTCCGACCTGAACACCTCCAAGGAAATCTAAGATAGAGTAGTGAGTTTATTTAAAGTTAATGATGCAAATCAAGTTTTGTTTCTTAGAAATAAGCTAAAGGAAATTAAGAAGGGCAAAGATGAAAGCATGCAAGCATATTTCTTAAGAATCACCGAGATCAAGAACGATCTCCTATCTATTGTGGTGATTATTACTGATAGGGAAATGGCACTCACGACTCTTGGAGGATTACCATCCGAATAGTACGTGTTCAGGACTACTCTTCTAAACAATAACGTAATTCTTGGTTTCGAGGAATTAATGGCAAGATGCATTCAAGAAGAAATAAGGATAGAAGAGCAAGAAATACCCATGCCTAAAGGTCCTCCTGCTGCCTTTTCTTCTCATGCTAAGAAAAGAAATAATTATGGGACTAAATCAAAAAGAAAGGTTTGACCCAAGGGTGGAAGAAAAGGACGATGTTACATTTGTGATAAAGCAGGTCACTATGCAAAAGAATGCCCTGATAGAAGGGACTCACACTAGGACGATGATCAAAATCCCTCTCATGGCAATCAAAGGAATGGCAAATCCAATGTTGCACGAAGCGCCGCACCCCCCCCCTCGGTTCCAAGCCTGAAAGCGCGTCCCGTGCGAAACCGTCTAGGAAGCTTCGGCGGAAGCGTGCTTCTGGCTAATTTTGCCGCTTCCTGGAAATTTCCGAAACGTGGCTCGGAAGCACACTTCCAAACCTCCAAAACGCACTTCGTACGGTGCTTCGGGCGTACGAAGCATGGCGCTTCGGAGGGAGAAGCGCATGCTTTCCGTACGCTTCCAGAAAAGGCAGCGCGCATGGTGTATTCGTTTTTTTTTTTTTTTTTTTTTTTTGAATTTTTGAATTTTTGTTGACTTGGCATAAAGGGGGTGGGTTAGGGTGAGGTTAAGGCGAGGAATGAAGGGAATAAAGCCCCCATTCATTCCTCATTTGCTCACTTTGAGTTTATGAGAGTTGGAGAAGAGAAGAGAGGAAAGGAGAAGAGAAGAGAGGAGAGCTTGGAGGAGTGAAGGAGGAGGAGCTTGGAGCAAGAGCTTGGAGGACTTCATCTACAAGAGCTAAAGAGGTAAGTTCAAACCCCAAACTCTCTTATTTTTTTGACATTTTTTTGTATTTTTCTCCTCCCTCTCCTACTCTTTCCCATTGTTTCTACTTGCTCCTTTACTTGCAGGTTGTCCACCACCTATATCCATATTCCAAGGTGGTGTTCTTTTGGCTTCTATATATCATTCCACTCTTGGTTTTAATGATAGCAAGGGGGAATAGGAATAGAAGGGAAGAAACACAAGAGGACAGTGGTCCCAATATGAGTGACACAATGTATGATGAGGAAGGGTTTGAAGAGGAAGGGGATGAACCTGAAGGGGAAACTGAAACACTAGATGGGAAAGCTACATTAACACCCTTGTGGAGCTATGTGACCAAACTTGATGGGGGAAAGGGTGGTGGAACTTACAAATTTGTGTGCCCTCATGGTTGTCATGGAGGAAAACCATATTGTGGTTCATATACCCGTGTGAGGAGGCATCTTTGTGGGGTGTTGGACAGTGATGAAAAAAAGGGTCCTGTGGGGGTACAAATTTGCCCAAACATTTCAACTGAAAAAACAAGAAAATACATCCAAGTAGAGGAGGCTGCACAACAAAAAAACAAGAAACAAAAAACTCATACTGAATCAAGTGCAACCTCTAAATTTGATAGCTTCTCATCTCCTCATGGTACTTTTGCAAGCTCTAGAGGTAGAAGAACAATAGGGGATTTCAAAGAGCTTTGACACATTTTACAAATGAGTGGGTAGATTCTGGGGTATCCATTGTATCAGACGGGTGGACAAGTATTAGAAACCAACATTTGATAAATGTTCTTGGTGTTTCTTCTAGTGGTGCAGTGTTTATTACATGTCATGACTCCTCCTCCATCACTGCATCTGCACAAAACATTGCAGATCTCCTATTGAAATCAATCAAAGATGTTGGTCCAAATAATGTGGTTCAAGTGATCACTGATAATGCAGCAAATTGTAAGGCAGCAGGAAAAATTATTGAGCGTACTTATCCACACATCTTTTGGTCTGGGTGCCTGGTTCACACATTGAACCTTTTGATACATGATATTGTGAAGCACAAAGAATGTGGGTGGATTACTGAGCTTTACAGGAGAGGTAAGCAACTCATTAAATTCATCACAAGGCATACAAGGGTAAACTACTTCTATGGCACTTACTCCAAGTTGCAGTTGCTTAAACTTGCAAAGACAAGATTTGCTAGTTATTACCTCACCTTTAGGCAGCTAGTGAAGGTGAGACAAGCTTTAACTAATCTGGTGTGTGCTGAATCATGGGATGAAATTAACACTGACATAGATGGTGCTAATGCAGTCAAGGACACTGTTCTTGATAGTTACTTATGGGCACAGGTTAAATATGTTTTGCAATTCACCAAACCAATTTATTACATGATCAAGTTTGCAGATTTAGATCGACCAATAATTGGGGAGGTGTATGAGCAAATGGATAACATGTTGGGGCAGATTAAAGACATTGTTGAGCCTAGAGATACCACCTTGTACAATTATATTTGTGCAGAGGTGGAAAACCGGGAAATGCTAAATATTCCATTGCATGCATTAGCATATTTTTTGACACCTAAATACTATCATCCATCATGGCTTTCAACACCAGCACCTGGGGGGGGAAGCAGGAGAAAACCACACCAAGATAGAGAGGTTCACGAAAAATATATGGCTGCATTGAGTAGATTAATCCCTGATGATGAGGATGCTGCATTGGTACGGAGACAGGTGAGCAACTATACGCTCAACACTGGTCCATTTGGGAGCATGCATGCAATTCAAGATCGAGAGCATTTTTCTGCTCTTGAGTGGTGGAACATGCATGGAGGGGGTACTCCACTTCTACAGAGTTTGGCATTGCGGGTGCTATCACAGGTGGTAAACACTTCTTCTGCAGAGAGGTGTTGGAGCTCTTATTCTTTCATACACAGTGTTAAAAGGAACAGGTTGAGTTTAGACCGGGCAGAGAGCTTGGTTTATGTTCATTACAACTTGCGATTGTTGTCCCATTACTGTGAAGATGCAAAGTCTAATAAAGACTTGTTGATTTGGGACAAGAATCCAGAGGAGCCCAATTTGGAGGATGGAGTGTTGCGACTAGAGCAATTAGAGGATGCTCTTATCCAGGTATGTCCATTGTGGTATGAAGTTTCCAATTTTCCCTTATAAAGCATTTCTCTAATTCATGTTTTTAATTTTTTTGTTAACTAGTGTTTTTTTTTTTGCATGAATTTTTTGAGCGATTCCAGGATGATGATGACCATGTTGATATGGCACCCCCACCCCCACCTGGTCCCTTGGTTCCTAGGTTCCATGGTTCAACACCAACAGCAAGGGGTTCTTCTTCATCAGCTCCAATGCCACGACTTCCATAGCCACCATCTTCTTCATTACCACCACGTGGAGGCCCACCACCACGTTCTATTCGTGGTGGAAGGAGGAGAGATTAGTAGATATATTCACAATCTACTACTTTTTTTCATAGATTACTCATTAGACTTGTAGACTTGTGAACTTGAATTTTGAACCTTTTTGGCTTGGCGGTGACCAAGTGACATATCTTGTAAACATTATTATTTGAATTTTGGACATGACAAATGTTGACAGTTGCTCACTTGCTAGATAAGTCATAATATGCTCTATGTTTTATGTTTTATAATATGCTTAAATGTTTTATATTTTATAATATGCTTAAAAATTTGATGTATGTTTGTAATAGCTAGAAATTAGAATATAGATGATTGTTGTACTTGATATATCTATCTTGATATATGCAAAAATATGCATGTTTTCATGTCTTCTACAATTAATTTGGTATTTGGGATGTTTGTTTTGAGTATAAATGCAAAAAAATATAAAAAAATATATATATATAGCAGACGCTTCCGCAGATGCTTCGCCTCCTAGATTTTTGGAAAATGACGCTTCCGCGCTCCGCGCTTCCGCTTCGCTCCCGCTTCGTGCAACATTGCCTCAAGGATCCTGCCCCTCATCGCCTGTAGTTCGTCTGACTACAACTCGATGTCACCCGACTTCCTCTCAAGTGGCGCATGAGCACTCATGGCACGATCGTCATCCTCCTCTACTTATTTTTCTGCCGTCACTGGTGCTGCCTTGGTCTCAGAAGCCTCTCCTTGCTCTTTTTCCTAGGACACTGGTTCGCAAAATGACCTAGTTCCCCACAATGGAAGCACTTGACCTTGGAGAGGTCCTTCTTCTTTCTCTTCTCCTGCTTTCTCACAGATGCGAGAGTCGCATCTTCTTCTTCCTCCTTCTTGATTCTGACCCCTTTTCCGCTACTCCCCGCCTTGGTCACCCATTTGATCTCTTCTTGATGAAGAGCCACCCACAGTTCCTCCCAATTTGGAAGGCTCGACCTGCCCAGTATGCTTTGGACAAATACCTCCCAATCCTTTAAGACTGCGTTCAATGCGGTCCTCACCATCAGTTCCTGATCCGACGTGGCCCCTATGGAAGTTAACTGGTCACGAATCTCCTTCAATCCACCAAGGAAGACATTTATCTTCTCTCCCTTTTGCATCTGGTATGACTACAACTAATTTTCAAGTAACATCTTCCTCTGCAAGGAAGTATGCTAGTACAATTTCTTCAGGGCATCCCACATCTCATTTTCCGTGTCCTTCTTAGCAATATGCGGCACCACATGATCCTTGACCCCATCAAGGATGATGCACTTCGCCCTGGCCATTGTCTCCTTGTACTTCTCATTTTCAGCTGGGTCAACTGGGATCGCTATTGTTTTCAAGGTGAAGTCTTTGATGCGATATTTGTCTAGAATGGACAAGATCATGGTCTTCCAGACCACGAAATTGGATGCTCCGTCCAACCTATCCTGATCTCTCAGTCCATTCACGGCCATTATGCTGCTCTTCTTCCGAATCCTCTGAGTCTCTCTACTTCCCTCTTGGAAGTCCTCAGTTTGACTCCCTATGAGTCTCGATTTCCCTTCTGGATATCCCTCCTCCTTGGTCTTGCCCTGTTAGGTACTGTTCTGACCACAGTACCCCACCAGCTTCGCTCCGCAAATTATCCGCAACCTCCTATACCCCAGCAACTTGAAGGGTTGAGCCTCTAGGCTCTACGCAATCTCGGCACTGACAAAATCTGCATCTCCTAGCCATAGCGTCGATCCTTCCTGATTGAGAAAGATGATCGGACACTGCGTAGGTCAGGTCTGCTCCTCTCTGCCTCTGCGTTGATCCTCCTCCTGGCTCGAACTAATGATGTAGGCCCTCTGCGTCACCCCTTCCTTGCTGCTTTTTGCTAGGAACAAATTCTGTCACTCAGGACAACTGTTTCTACTGCTACTGCTTTGCTCGGCTGATGCTTTCAGTTATCCTATGATCTGCAACCACGCTCTGATACCATGTTGGAATTTCTAAGTTTAACCCGTTAGAAATTCTTCCTGTACTATCTGATTTATTTCTTCCTACTTGTTCAATTATTTAACAAGTTATTTACCATGTAAATACTGAAAATAAATACAAGTACAGTATCAACATCTACAGATCATCAATTGAAAGTAAACAAGTACACAAGTGACACCATTATTTTTGGACTAATGTCCCCGGAAAAACCCAATTCGGGAAAACTGGTGCAACTATTGAGAGGGTTTTATTATTATGCAGTTTTCAGAATACAACCAGGGTGCCAAAAATGGCTCACCCAACAGAGAATGCGCTCGGAAGTATTACCTCTCACTCGGAGACAGATATTCTGGCTGATAAATCACCGGATGAACGATCCCACAACAACAATTGCAGCTTCTGCTGCTCTGCGTCACCCTATCCGGCTCACCAACTCCCATTCTGTTCCACGAAATCCTCCTAACGCTACCTCTAGGCCCTGCGTCAGCTATGCTAGCCTCTGTGTCACCCCCTGGAGCCTTTGCGTCTCACACGCTGGCCTTTCTGGCTCTGCGCAGCTCCTGGGTGCCTCTGCGTCAACCTCACTAGGCTCGGTGATGCCTCTTTGTTACCAACTTTGACTCTCTGCTATGTATTCATTGCGCCTCAGCTGCAACTCAGATCACTCACTCAATTTCCTCAGCAAACCCTGCCCCAAAAAATCGAATTCTTGATTTCTCTTGGTGTAGTCTCCAATTGACCCTCAAGCCTCTTCTTATACTTTTCTCGTTGGTCCATCAACAACCGAGATTAAATCTCTAATCAATGGCTAAGATTATATTTGGCTTGATCCATGATTTTTGGACCCTTCTAACCCAGTTTTATATTAATACCCATTAATATTTTATTTTTCCTAATTTAGACTTAGGAACTCCATTAAAAATATTAATTATTTTAATCTCCCAAACCGGGTACAATCTGTCCAAACCATTTCTGGGTCTTGGATATGTCATATGCCTTAACCCTTCCACCAATTTTCATGGCTAGAGCACATCTGATGCCACCCCAAATCAATAGCTGGTCCTTTGCGCGGACCCATGAGTGCTGCAGAACTCCCTCTGAACCTGCACAAATTTCTTCTTCACTTCTTTGCTTCTGATTTGTCTTCAAACTTTCTCTGATACCATGTGAAAATTTTCAAGTCGATTGCAACAACTGGAAATTATTCTTCTAACTGATTATTATTAAGTGTAGTTTATTTGCTACGACAAACAATGAATAAAATCACAATTTCAACACCAAAAATAAAATACACTACAAAAATAAATCTAGAACTGAGAAATATAGAGCACACAATAAAATTAACACCATTATTTTTGGACAAATGTCCCTGGAAAAACCCAATGCGGGAAATCGGTGCAGCAGATGAGGGTTTTATTATTATTATGCAACAATGAAAATCTAGGTACAATCTGGATGCCCAAAACTGGCAATGCTCTGCAAATAATTTGGCCAAAATTATTAGAGAGAATTTTCTCTCTCTCTCTACAAGAAATCTTGGCACAACTTGCCTCAGAAAATTGACCCTCAAGAACCCTTGTGCAGTGCTTTCGCAAACCCTCAACGTACAACCTACATTTGCCTTTGATCAAGTTGTTTTTCCTGCTGCTGCCACTGGAAGGGATCCTTTGGCCCTCTCGAAAATTTTCCCAGCCTCTGGCAACTGAATCGACCCTGTGCTCAGCCAAATTGAACTGCCTCACTGAATCTACTTGCGCAACGTCTAGTGGAATAACTCGGCCTCTTTGCTGTAGCCTCTCTGGAATTGGAAACTCCTTCGGAATCACTGTCTTTGCTCCCTCTTTGTCTCGACATCCCTTTTGGCTCAAACTCTTCTTCCTTGTTCAGTTGTTGCTACTGGATAGCTTGATCTGCCAAGGAACTTGACCTCACTAGTGTCTTTGGTGTGTCTTCCCCTCTACCCATCGAGTTTCTCTTCTAACCTCTTGTTGGAAAACCAACGGCCATGATGTCATGTCCCCATTTTTATTTTCCTCTATAGTACAACAAGGGTGGATTTCCAAGGCATGGGATGGCCAGGTCATGGGAGTAGGTTTATGTCATCAGGGGTTCCGGGGGAGCTTTAAGGAGTTTTTATGGGATCTGACGGCATTCGCTTGGCTTATTCCACCATTTGCATAGTTTTCCTTTCGTTCTGTTGCATTCCAACAACTTTCATAACACAAGGTTATTATGGGGCGTAACTTAATTAGTTACACTCAAGGTGGCATTCCGAGAAGAATATTTGACGAAACACCTTAGTGTAATAGGTTGTTGGAACTAGAACGAGAAGATCTATAGGATGGGTTACTAAGAAGTGATTTCCGGTGGCCGGAGAGAGTATGGTGGACGAATTACCATTTTCCCAGCTTAAAAATGACTTTAATTAGTCATTTTATTAAAAAGGGGAAAAATAATTAATTGGAGGAAAAATGCCAAAAGTGACCTAAGCAAAATAAAATAAAATTAAAAAGTCACTCAAGATAAAGTCAATGGAGGAGCTTTTAGAATAATAATAAAATATAAAATAAGATGCTTCTAGAGGCTTGGAGATCTATCTATGGAGTCTTTAAAAGGAGGATGAGAAGATCATTTGGGACATCTTGGAGTTGAGTATTTTTCTTGTGGAGAGGTTTGGAGAACAAGGAGTTCCTAGCTTCAACAGTAGCCCCAAGATGGGAACTCTTGGGTGATTTAGTGCGAGTGGGCGAGAACCCATTTCTCCCCTTGGTGGATTCATCTAGATTTCACAGGAGCAGTGATCAATTTAAGGCTAGTACATTATTGTTGCAGATTTCTTGAATGGCCATTATTTCAGCCATTTCCATATTATTGTACTAGCAGATGATATCTGTTGCATATAATGAAATAAGGCTGAATTCTTCTGCACTTTTAAGTTTTATCTCGTTCATTCTTCAGTTGCAGTTTATATTTTCAGTTTTTGGTGTTGATTTGTGGTTCAAAATTGTGCACATTGTTTATTTAAATTAATGAAAGAATTTATGTAGCAATATCCAACAAATTTATCATTTGGGACATTATAGCGGTATCAGAGCTGGTGTTCCTGTTTGCCTGAGGGTTTGTTGCAAATCAATTTCAAAGAAAGATCATGATCGAATTATTTGAAGATATTTTTCTTGCAAGTCATGTGAAATCGTCAGAAATTTATTAAGTATTCAATATTTCAGATTGTTGAATTATTTGGCCAAAGGCTCTAAAGGGCCAAGAATTAATTTTTATTAAAAAGGGGTAGATGACAATCATTTCTTAGGAGCCAAGAATTGTTATAAAGCCAATGTTTATTGTTTTTATGTGAAGGGCCGAATCAATTGTTTTTATGTTAGGGGCCGCTTTGAAAATCAAATTTTTAAGGCTAAATATATGTTGTTTTGTAAAGTTGTGAGCAAATTTTTAACAAAATCAGAAGGGGAAAGCCATCCAAATTTTATTGAAGGCCAAATGTTCTCCATACAAGGGACGAGCTGCAAATTATTTGAATAATTTGTGACGATAAGGTGAATTTGCTGTGCAAGTTTCCTTCTGAGTAGAAGGGCGAAAATTTTCAACTATGAAGACTGGGAAATCGATTCCTCTACCATTGGACCACAAATTTCTAGATTAAATTCTTCTTGTGACAGTGCCTGGGATGAATCTGCACAAATTCGAAGATCGATTTGAAGTCGAATCCCTCATTCTTGCAATTGGACGAGTTTGACCATAAGAAAATCGAACTGCTGTATATTCAAAGGGACATGTTTCTCATTCTGGTGAGCCGAGTTCACTGTGGTTAAAAGGTCGAGTTCTATTGCAAACAGAGGAATTGATTTCCGTTGAATGAAGAAGACTGAGTTTGTGGTACCTTGGAGTCTTGCTGGTCTAAAGCCAAGTTTACTTTTGCTGTGAGGAGGTTCAAATCCCTTGTATTAGAGGAGAATGAAAATCTGTCTTGGCAACATATTACCATACATCTCTTGTGGGCCAAACCTAAGTTTGTTGCTGGGTGTATTCGCTGTATAAAATCAAGTCCTAAAGTTGGTTCGAATTGCATATTTGTACATATTCCCTAGTTGGTGACACGTAGAGGTTAATAACACAAATTCTTAGTGACTGGGTTGTATTTATAAGGAGAAGGTTGCTGGACATGACTCATAAAAAATTTAATATCCCAACTAGGAAATACAATGAATATAAAAAACATGCACTAAGCTACAACAAGAAAATCCAACCATGTGAGCACAATTTTACACAAATAGAATAACAACAACAAATCTGGGCCATTTTATTAAATATTTCTTGGAGATGAATACAATGGAGTAGAATGATAGAACTTGGGCTTGCTACTGCAAGAATGCAATACCCAGGTGAATATCTAAGCAAACTCCAACTGGAATAGGACCAATCTGTCCAAACGTCTGCCCAGAAAATTTCTGCTGTTGCTGCTTCTGCTGGAGACAAACTCTAAAATGATCCCTCAATAATGTTCCAAAAATTCTGAAAAATTAGGAGAAGATCCTCTCACCCAATCCAACAAAACACAAAAAAATCTCAGGCTGAATCCACCGGTCACTAAAGCCCCAAAAATTGTGTGTAGTCCCTCTCAATCTGCCAGTGAGCTACACAAACCTATCCACATTAAAATGCACAATCTTCCCAAAGGGAAACTCCTTCAAAACCCCATGAAATTCCTTCCTCAAATTCCCAGCCAAAATCAGCTCCAATATCCGGCACAAGAATGCTGCTCACCCCCTGCATAGAAAATTGCTAGTAAACCCCAGTGCAGGCCCAAAGAAGAAGAAATTTGGCCCACAAATCTCCAGCACTTCCAGCCCATAAATTTCCCAAAATCAACTGGTCCTTATCAAAGGAAAATCTCCACATAATAGTCAGCCCAGAAGTCAACAATTGGTAGATCCTCAAACCCCAGCGAAATCCTCCATTGCATCCTCCAGAAAGTCGCACAGGCCGAAGAAAATACTGCAAAATCCCACCTAAAATATTGAAATCTCCCCACAAACTCACTCCTTTATTGGCACTCGAAGTCCCCTGAAGAAGAGCTTGAATTTCCGCTTGGAAATCCCTTGTGCTTAACAACATTGGTTGACTTGGTTAAGCAGCTCAAGCAAACTCTCCAATTCTGAAAATGAAATGCCAAATGATCCAAAAATGAGGCTCTGCCCTTCCTTTTATAATTGCTACTCAACCATCCTTGTGGGCTGCACCAATTTGACCCCTTTTCTTGACCCCTCTTTCATGTTGTTCGATTTCTCCTTGGGAGTTCGATTTCCTTCTTAAGTGACCCCCAAACCTTAACTTCCCTTTAATTTTTCCATTTTTTCCTAAGTGCAACCTTATTTCTTGTCAAAATTAAATTTGAGCCTCCACAACTTATTTCTCCTAAGTTTTATTTATCAAATATTATATTAATCCCCAAAATTCCAAAACTAAGAATTTCTTTAGCAAGATTATTAATTAGAGACATGACAAAGAGGGACTGATATGTTGGGTAGTCTTTCCTGAAAATGACTAACAATGGGACATTACAGTGCCAATTTCCAAGAAATCAAGCTTCACACTATCTTCATAATTTTTTTGGGGAACCGATTGTTGCTATGGAGTTCGAGTAGCATTGGTATATCAAGTTTGTTCTTCACCAAGGGTTCAATACCATTGCCTTTATTTGCCTAGGAATTCTTTGATCAAGGTTGAATGTGATTTTGGGCAAGGGTTCGATCCCTTTGAGCCATTAGAGGTGAAATCTAAAGGATTAAATTTCTCGTCCAAAGGAGGAGGCCGCATGTTCTGTTTCAACACTCCAAACATCTCCTTAGATTGTGATACATGTTATGGAGAAATTAAATGGAGAAATTAAGGTGGGTTGTGAAGGTCGTGCCAATGAAGCCAAGATTCTACTAGCCAAGGAACAATGTATTCATATCTGAAGAATAAATTGTGTCGTGTCACAGGCTACTCTAGATTCTAGAAGAATCAAATTGGTAGCTTCCGTGGACAAGACACGATAATTATCTCACATCCATAGTAGATCAATTTATGAAGGCCAAAATCACTAGTGAGCACATAGCAACTTGTCATTTGGGAGGAACAAATGGACTTATGTTTGTAGTTTTCTCTATATTGAAGGCATAAACAAGACACTTGTAGTAGTTTGTTGGAAAAGGGACCTGTTACCCACCATTTTGTGGGTAATATCCCTAGGAGAATTTTTTTCTCCAAAATGGTCCTCAGCCGAAGCCAGGAGCCCCTTGCAACCATCAGTTAGCTCATTGTGCCATTTTCTCTGCCACCTGAGCTAGCCATGTGGTTCCTCGCGCATCTGCCATGATCGTATGTTTGAAGGTGGGCCTTCTGAATCTAAAGGTATTCCTTGTCATTTTGAAATTGGGTATTGTAGTTTGCTTATCATGGACACTTTTGGGTATGGATTAATGGGGGTATTCGACAGAAAGAATGGGTTAGGTCTGTGCTTCTGTCCCCTAGATCCCTTTTAGGCATTAACCTTGGATTCTAGTCCCATGGGATCTCTTTTACCGACCATTTGGTTCCAGGGATGGTAGCTCATGGAAAACCCCGATTTTAGTTGCATGGTCCCGCTCCCTTCTCCGCTCATATTACCCTCTTTCCATTCATTATTACCCCATCCATCATTTCTCCCACTTGGGTCCACATTCCTCCATCGGGTCCACATAGGGTCAACTCACCGCTTCCCCTTGCCCACACCTTGGGTCATGGCGTGGAATGAAGCCCAGAGGTTGATGCAGCTAAAAAAGAAAGTTAAAAGCATATATGGCCACATTCAACAGGAAAAGTACCACAAAATGCAAAAGATGGCCGAGACAAAAACATTTAGCAAGTGGGCAAAAGCCAACACATGATCTCTACCCCATCATCATGGCCATCACCCTGGTTCCAATGGGTTCTATGGGCCTTCTTCGTCATATAAGAACCTATGATTGTCCCAACCCCTGGTGGGCGATGAATGCCCCCACCTTAAAAGGGGGAATTCATTGTTATATCTTGTACATCATGCTCTAACCCCTTGAGCCCCGAGTAGTTAATAAAAAAAAGTCATTGAAAGGCAAAAGGCATATAAAGAGGGGTTGAAAAATCAAGGCCGGGGCACCTCATGTACCACGATTGCTCCTTCCTACATATTATAAACCCAAGTGTGGGCTTCCCTCTTGATAGCTGCCCTTGTACCCCAATATGTGACCTAGGGTTGCCCCTTCTCATTCCCTAATTCATTCACCTATCTGCCACATGCCACCACCTTTTGATGGATGTACCTTGACTATATTATCCCCTTTAGAAGTAGAAACCACCTAATAGAGTACTTGGCTAACCCCATTAGGAGCTTAAGAAACATTGGCACATCGTGAAGCAAATTATGGAAGGGCAGGCCATTATGAAGTCCCCACCTGTGGGCCATGATTAGGTAATCTCATCTACTTGATTTCTCTAATGACTTGTTGTACTGGAAGCCTAAGGGATGCATTGGATGTTATGTAGGATTGGAGATGGTTTCCATTTGGGGTTTGGTCTCCTTATACCAGGTCCTAATACTCTAGAGGGTTACATTGGCACATATAGGGTGAGCGTTGAGAGACATGGGTCTCCACAACAACAAATTGCATTTCATGGATCCCCATAACCATTCAGAGACTGCTCGTGGTTCACTTATTGGTCGAGCAGGATGCACCTGACCCATCATGCTTAGCTAGCCCCAGGTCTACACCATACACTTGGCAGATGATCCAGGACTTCTACGATGATGTGGCACCTCCTACATTATCATATTAGCCCTTGAGGGTAACTTACAGGCATCTTCGATTTGTTTGGAGACTCATGAGGATACTTGTGTGCCCCCACAGTCATTTGGAGCACCATAGGTTACTACAAGGGGCCAACCCCTTGTCCACTACCTTTGAGGGTCCTATTCTTCATTTTGGCACCCATGGACCTCATTAGGCCTCTCAGAGGGCCCTCGACATGCATAGATTATTATTTGTCCTCTTGAGAGGTTTACCTTTTCATTCGTGAGCTAGTTTGGTAGGCTTGTCACCAAAGTTAGGTCATTTTGCACATTATTTTATTTTTAGGGGCTAATGTAGGCTCATTACCTAATTCAAACTCCTAATTGGTGTATAAATAGGAGTCATTTGGGTTCATTTGTATCATCACTTGACTTGGGATCTCTCTATCTTTAGAGAATTTTCGCACTTTTTCCTTGGAGGATTATTTTGGATGATGGATGAATTTTGATGTATGGATTTGGGCTATTTCTATCTTGGAGCTTCTTATTTGCAAATGTGATGCTGGTTGGATATACTCTCTAACATTGTATTTGAAAATTTAACGTTATTTGCTTGTTGCTGCATATATTTGAATTTCGCTATAATTAGGGCAAATTGCTACATGTACAAAATGTGGAATTATGTTCTATTTAGCTTATTCTTTGTATGGGCCATTGTTAGATGAATGAAATATCCTAGAGACAATTTTATCTTGATAAGCTTGCACCATTTGTATGAAGTATAAATGCTTGAAAATCACTTTTCTTCTCTTTCCTCTAACATTTGATGAAGTTGACTTTGGAGCCTCCTTGATCAAGAAACTAAATCCTTCTTCGTTATTATCCTTGACTTCATATCCCCAAGAGAATTAGGCATTGGTCCCTCAAAGGGGTGATCATTCTAACCCACTTTACCCTTTTTCCCCTTTTTCGTAGGTCTAGCCTCATTAGGTCACCTACGACATCAATTTCTCGAGAAACCGGCCACAAGAAAACTTCGATCTCCTAGATACAACTATGCTGGTGGGTCCCCTTTCTCCCTCCAAATTAGGAGCAATTCTGACGATGGTTCTTCGGATACCCTAAGCCCTAGCTCTAGGATCAAGTTTTGCCTAGGTGTTCCCAAGGCTAGAACCTAGTAGGATCAAATTGACATATTTGGGAGAAAATTCTTGTTTGATCGTTTCCCCTCACCTTGACCAGGTTAAGAATATCATTGGTTGCCGAAATCCATCCCCTAATCTGGGCTAGGTCCACTTGGCCTCATGTGGTCCCATTCTTCACCAAAGCCTATTTAGTAAGGACTACTCGAGAATCCAAGTTCTCAAAGGATTTTAGGGATTGAGAACATCTTTTATAGGTCTTATACTTCTACCTCAACCCTCCAATCCTCATCCCCTTTCCCTAGAAGATCAAGTCCCTTGCTTAAGGAGCAAGCAAACCCTATCCTTCAAACTCTTATGGAAAGGTTTGGGTCACTCTGCCCCTTCATTGATCTATACTTCATAAGTGACCTCTCAATTATCGGGTCTCCTCCCATCGGTGAAAGTCCGTAAAGATTAGGGAGTCTTAGCTGTGGTGACAGTGGGCTAAGTCTCCATAGTTACCCTTGATCTAGCAGTCTTCCTCATAAGAACCCCTTTTAGGTTCCCTGCTAGATTGAGTGGTAACATTTTGGTGCCGTTTCCGAGGACACGAGACATGTGTTTTGTTCCCCGTAAGACATATCGACATATCATTATTGGCGACTCCACTGGAAGAATGAAGCCCTAGTTCTTCATTGAACTTTAAAGTTAATGCTTGTAGGGTGAAGCAAGCATCTACCAAGGCACTCCATTATAATCTTAACATGCAAAATCATAGAAAATGGAGATTTATCTTGGGCCTATAATTGAAAAACTCAATAACCAAGAGATTCAGGAACTCCAAAAGAAAGCGGTGGAATATACAAAAACTTTTCAAAATATGTTGGAGATCATGGGTATGGAACTCATGATCACGTTTTATAGGTAGCAAGAAGTACAACTTGACATAGTTAGGTGTTCTTATGAAGAGGATCCTAGTCGTCTCCTTGAACTTTCTCACATAACTTGTGCGGTGAAGATTCTGGATAACCTCATCAATAACGATGTGAAAGGGAATACCTTCTTTGATGATGACGAAGAATTGGATCCCAAGAGCCTCCAAATCACGCAAGAAAGAATGGATGAAAGTAGTAGGTCATGCAGGGAGGTAGTAAGGGAATATAATTCTAATGAAGTTTTCTCCTACTTATATGATGAAGAAGTGAAACTTCATAAGATGAAATGTGAATATAAAGAGAACCCAACTAGCGCTGTCCTCCTAGAAGCTTACTACTAGAATCATGTAACAAATACCTTAGCCATTGTTCTTCAAGAGAAAAGAGAAGAAGAGAGGTCCGGATGGTCAACCAGCCAAGATGAAGATGACCTTGAGGACCTGGGTGATGAGCTGGGAGATGAGTCCTCGTTGGGGTTGCAAGACAAGCAGGATGATTTTGAGAGCACGTGTTGAGGACAATGAAGTTATGGAAAGTAAGGTCGAAACTGATCTTACCTTTCTCAAGGGTGTCACTCCTAATGACTCTCCTTTTGAAAACTTTGAGGAAGGTGATCCCGTGAGTTTCTTTGGGAATGACATTGGAGATTTTTTCCGCCTTGAAAGGGACAAATGAGAAATCATTGGGCCCCAATTTGATTGTGCTCCAATTTATGATACTGACAAGGAAGATGAGATTGAGATTTGTTTTTCCTTTATCCCAGACATTGCTTGCAATGACGTATCCATCGATACCTTTGTGAAGGAGAATTATTATTTTCCCTTGCATGAAGAAGGACAGTTGGAAATGATTGATTCTCCTTTTAACAAATCCTAATATTTGATGCTTATAATGAGGAAAGCAACGAGGCTCCCACCAACCCACCTCATGACTATGTTTTCAAATCACTTGAGGCTTTGAATTGTGGGGAAGGAAATCCCGTTGAATATGACACTTCACCCTCCCCTTGGCCTTTCCCTCTTGTTCATGACCTTGAGTCTTCCTCGAGTAATTCCCTTGTCTCTTTTGATATGACATCCAGTGACAATGCCCCTTTTCCCCTTTCTGAATATGGTGTCAAGGAGGAACCCTTCATTGAATATAATTTATCCCCTTTGACCCATCCTCAGGATTATGATCACACTATGACCTCCCCTCCTCGCTGTGACCATCACAATGAGAGACCTATTTGTTGGACTCCTTCTTTCTCTCACCCTTCGTTCCCTTCTCATCACAACCATGTGACATCCTTAAAGCATGATATTACAAGCAGTGATTGTGATGAGTTCTCGAGAGTGATCATTTATTCCGCCGTTTTGTACCGAGGAGAGCCCTAGACCTCTAGAATGACCAATTTTCTTTCTCCTAGGACCTCCCTCTACCTCAAATGGAGATCATATTTTCCCGCCTCCCACGTGCTTCATCCGCTATGTGACTATGTCCACATTTGATTTGGGGGTTGCTACATGAGTAACATACTGGCAGGCATATGTATATTGATGTGATGATATGTTGGTTGCACTGACTTTATGATTATACTTAGTATTAGCCTTACTATATGCATGTTAGGGTAGGCTGCATTGCATGTTTATTTTCTCATTAGAACTAACATCATATGATATTTCTCATGATAGAATTAGATGCATCTGAATTAAAATTTGCATATTTTATATTTCTGTTGATTTTATTGCCTAACATATTAGCATGTGCGATCATGAGACGGCGAGAAAGCATGTCGCCTCGTATTTTTAAATCTATTATATGTGCAGACAACTGGTCTAGGTAACCAAGAGATTGTTGGAGTTCTAGGGACCTCCTGTTCGAGTAGCTTCGTTCACTTCTTCGAAAGATCACGTCCCAATTGGAGCCAGATGTTACCCACCATTTTGTGGGTAATATTCATAGGATAATTTTTTTCTCCAAGATGGTCCTTAACTGGTAGCCAGTGGCACCTTGCCGCCATCAGCTAGCTCATTGTGCCATTTTCTCCGCCACCTGAGCCAACCATGTGGTCCCTCGCCCATCTGCCATGATCGTATGTTTGAATGTGCGCCTCCTGAATCTAAAGGTATGCCTTGTCATTTTGAAATTGAGTATTGTAGTTTGCTTATCATGGACACTTCTTGGTATGGATTAATGGGGGGATTCGACAGAAAGAATTTGCTAGGTCTGTGCTTCTGTCCCCTAGGCCCTTTTTAGATATTAACCTTGGATTCTAGTCTCGTGGGATCTCTTTTAATGACCAGGGATGGTAGTTCATGGGAAACCCTGATTTTGGTTGCGTGGTCCCGCTCCCTTCTCCGCTCATATTACTCTCTTTCCATTCATTATTACACCATCCATCATTTCTCCCACTTGGGTCCACATTCCTCCATCGGGTCCACATAGGGTCAACTCACCCTTTCCCCTTGCCCACACCTTGGGTCATGCCCTGGAATGAAGCCCAGAGGTTGATGCATCTAAAAAAAAAAAGTTAAAAGCATATATGGCCACATTCAACAGGAAAAGTACTACAAAATGCAAAAGATGGTCGGGACAAAAACATTTAGCAAGTGGGCAAAAGCCAACACATGATCTCTACCCCATCATCATGGCCATCACCCTGGTTCCAACAGGTTCTATGGGTCTTCTTCCTCATATAGGAACCCATGATTGTCCCAACCCCTGGTGGGCGATGAACCGCCCCATCTTAAAAGGCGGAATTCACTGATATATCTTGTACATCATGCTCTAACCCCTTGAGCCCCAAGTATTTAATCAAAGAAAATCATTGAAAGGCAAAATGCATATAAAGAGGGGTGGAAAAATCAAGGCTGGGGCACCTCATGTACCATGATTTCTCCCTCCTACACATTATAAACCCAAGTGTGGGCTTCCCTCTTGATAGTTGCCCTTATACACAAGTATGTGACCTAGGGTTGCCCCTTCTAATTCCCTAATTCATTCACCTATCTGTCACATGCCACCACCTTTTGACGGATGTACCTTGACTATATTATCCCCTTTAGAAGTAGAAACCACCTCTAATAGGGTACCTGGCTAACCCCATTAGGAGCTTAGGAGACATTGGCACATCTCGAAGCCCATTATGGAAGGACAGGCCATTATGAAGTCCCCACATGTGGCCCATGATTAGGTAAGCTCATCTACTCGATTTCTCTAATGGCTTGTTGTACTGGAATCCTACGGTACACATTAGATCTTATGCAAGATTGCAAATGGTTTCCATTTGTGGTTTGGTCTCCTTATACGGGGCCCTAGTCCTCTAGAGGGCTACATTCGCACATATAGGGTGAGCGTTGAGAGCCACTGGCCTCCACAACAACAGATTGCATTTCATGGATCCCTACAGCCATTCAGAGATTGCTCGTGGTTCACTTATTGGTCAAGGAGGATGCACTTGACCCATCATGTCCAGCTGGCCCCAAATCTATACCAAACACTTGGTAGATGATCCAGGACTTCTATGATGATGTGGCATTTTTTACATTATCATCCTAGCCCTTGAGGGCAACCTACAAGCATCTTTGATTTGTTTGGAGACCCATGAGGACACTTTTGTAACCCCACAATCATTTGGACCACCACAGGTTATTACAAGGGGCCAACCCCTTGTCCACTGCCTTTGTGAGTCCTATTCTTCATTGTGGCACCTACGGACCTCATCAGGCCTCTTAGAGGGCCCTACGACATGCATAGATTAATATTTTTCTTTTTGAGAGGTTTACCTTTTCATTCATGAGCTAGTTTGGTGGGCTTGTCACCAAAGTTAGGTCATTTTCCACATTATTTTATTTTTAGGGGATAATATAGGCTCATTAGCTAAATTGAAATCCTAATTGGTGTATAGATAGGAGTCAGTTGGATTCATTTGTATCATCACTTGACTTGGGATCTCTCTATCTTTAGAGAATTTCACACTTTTTCCTTGGAGGATTATTTTAGATGATGGATGAATTTCGTTGTGTGGATTTGGGTTATTTGTATCTTGCAGCTTCTTATTTGTAAATGTCATGTTGATTGGATATAATCTCTAACATTGTAAGTGCAAATTTAACGTTATTTTCTTGTTGCTGCATATATTTGAATTTTGCTATAATAAGGGCTAATTGTTGCATGTACGAAATGTGGAATTATGTGTCTATTTAGCTTATTCTTTGTATGGGCCATTATTAGATGAATGAAATGTCCTAAAGATAATTTTATCTTGATAAGACTTCACCATTTGTATGAAGTATAAATGCTTGGAAGTCACTTTTCTCTCTTTCCTCTAACATTGGACGAAGTTGACTTTTGGAGCCTCCTTGAACAATAAACTAAATTCTTCTTCATTATTATCCTTGACTCCATATCCCCAAGAGAATTAGGCACTAGTCCCTCAAAAGGGTGATCATTCTAATCCCTTTTTACCCTTTTTCCTAGGTCTAACCTCATTAGGTCACCTAGGGCATCAATTTCCCAAGAAACCGACCACAAGAAAAGTTTGATCTCCTAGATATAACTGCGCTGGTGGATCCCCTTGCTACGCTCCAAATTAGAAGCAATTCTGATGGTGGTATCTCCGGATACCCCAAGCCCTAGCTCTAGGATCAAGTTTTGCCTAGGTTTTCCCAAGGCTAGAACCTAGTAGAATCAAATTGACATCTTTGGGAGAATTCTTGTTTGATCCTTTCCCCTCACATTGACCAGATTAACAACATCATTGGTTGCCAAAATCCATCCCCTAACCTAGGCTGGGTCTACTTGGCCTTGTGTGGTCCCATTCTTCACCAAAGCCTATTTAGCAAGGACTACTCAAGAATCCAAGTTCTCAAAGGATTTTAGGGATTGAGAACATCTTTCATAGGTTTTATACTTCTACCTCAACCCTCCAATCCTTATCCCCTTTTCGTAGAAGATCAAGTCCCTTGCTTAAGGAGCAAGCAAGTCCTATCCCTCGAACTCTTCTGGAAAGGAAATCATTCGGGTCACTCCACCTATTCATTGATCTATACTTCATAAGTGACCTCTCAATTCCTGGGTGTTCTCCCATTGATGAAAGTCCATAAAGAGTAGGGAGTCTTAGCTGTGGTGACAATGGGCTAAGTCTCCATAGTTGCCCTTGATCTAGCAGCCGTCCTTATAGGAACCCCTTTTAGGTCCCCTGCTAGTTTGGGCGGTAACAAGACCAACTACACCTTGTAACTAGGTTCACGTTATGTCGCTTATACTTTCTCTGAAGATTCAATATTCGGCTCTCAACTAACTATTTGACAAAAGGCTTCTTCTTGTGGTAAATTTGTTGATGAAGGCAAGTTCTAGGTTCCACTACCGCTTGGTATTTTTTAAATTTCAAATTTTATTGTGCTTTAAAGTATTGTTGAGGCAACAATATGGTTTTTAGAGATCATTTGTATGCTTGGCTTGTATGCTGGTTTATGGTGTGAATGTCTGGTTCACCCGAATGTAAGAGAGAGTGCTTTTGACTGTGAGTCTATAGATATTGTTATAAAGATGCCTTATAATATTTTTGTTCATCTGTCATATATTTATGACTAAGTCCTCAAAAGTCAGAGTATTGTCATAATCTCAAGGAGTGAGGCAGCCTTGTATAACATTGCTAAGTGTTGAATTTTGTTGGAAAGTCTATCAATCAAAGTCATGCATCAAATAGCTTGAGGTGTTTGCCATCATTGAACAAAAACATGGATCAAACCTTCCTAAACTCCCTTCAAAAACTAGCAACAACAATCAACAAATCTCTTTCCAAGGGGATACTTACTTTGCTACAACAAGAGCAGTCACAAAAAGAGCATGAGTTGGGATACAAAATCTATGCACTTGGGACATAATTGAGATTCATGGGGTTTTGTAATGATCCTAAATAGGGATACAAGTGATATAAAGCAAATAATTTGTGCAGCAAATTATAAAAACGAAATACACATTAAATATCCATAGAAAAGCTGCGAATATGGAACAACTGAGCCATTTTATTACTTTTCTGAAGGCTAAATACAATGGATAACAAGATGGTGCACATGGGCTTGTCTCAATGGACAAGCATGACCAAACCCATGTGAGAAAATGGCAGAACTGAAGGCTGTCCAACTGCTGCACCAATCTGCACTGCGCTGCCCCAGAAAACTACCTTTCTGTTGAAGTTCGAATGGCTGGAAGGTGCACTTTTACTGCCCAGAAAATTATGCACTTTTAACCCCAGACTCCTTGGCCTAAACCTAGAAAAACCCATGCAGGATTTTGGCTGGTTTAGACTTCTGAAATTTGACCCCCTTGGAGCCCAACTTCAGTCGCAACCGCAAAACTTGGCCTGTTGGAAAGTGCCTGTAAATCCTCCCGGAAATGATCCCAAAGTGTTGGGCTGACCCTTGCTATCAAATCCCTGACTTCCCGGATGGCCTTTCGGCCTATGGTACCTGCTCCCAAGCTCCACGAAAACTGCTGGAATGGCCTTTGCGTTGTCCCCTAGCCCAACAATTCGAACTGTTGGATTGCTAGCTCTGCTGGCTGTAAAACTCAACAAGAATGCTAGCCTATTGCTGCTCTCTTAGCCCTCTAACTCTCTCGGCAAACACCTAATCTTTGATGGCTCCTAGCTCCCTCTGTGTATTCCCTTGCTGCCCAGAAATGCGCACTCCCTGCTCTGCACTGAATAATGGTGTTGTCTCACAACCTCAGAACTCTTGAAAAACTTGTGGAACTGCCTCTCTAGGGCGGGCATGGAAGGTCCCCCGAATTAGAGGTCGAATCTCCCGCTTGAGAGATTCGTGGCTAAACAGTTGGTTGACTCAGCTAAACAACAGAGCGAAAAATCAAGTAGTTTTGTTTGCAAGATGTAAGAATGAAACCCAAAATGAGAGCTTCTCCCTCCTTATAATTCCTTGGGCGCCCCTTGCCTCATGTGGGCCCCTCCATCCACCTATTCGACTTTCCCTCCAAGCTATTCGAATGGGCTAATTCGAATTCTCATGTGGGTGGCCCTCACATTCCACTAGCAACCAAATTAAATCGAATTGCCTCCTAAGTCCCTAAGTCGAAAATGATGGGTTCTAACTTCTCTTCCTTAGCCAAAATTGTGCAAATTGTGTTGCAACACTCTGTTACAAATGTGTTTGAGAAGGGACATGACAATCCTCCCCTCCCAAATGTTGCTTGCCCTCAAGAAACCTCAGAGCTGGGTGCTCCAACATGTGCTCACCTTCCTAGGTGGCATCCTCATCCAACAAGATCTTCTAATGCACCAAGAACTCCCTGATGGTCTTGCTCCTCGGTTTCCTTTCCCTGCTCTCCAAAATGGCCTTAGGTTCCAAAACCAAGTGGCCCTCATCATCCAGTGGGGGTAGATTAGCTGTTGCTATCACTTGTTATCCCAAGACCTTTTTAAGGCACGAGACATGAAAAACATTGTGGATGATGCTCCCTTGAGGCAACTCTAACTCATAGGCCACCTCCCCAACTCGTCTAACCACCCGGTAGGGCCCATAGAAGCGTGGCTGTAGCTTCTCGGTCCCCTTCTATTTCAGCGTGGACTGCCTGTAAGGCTATAGCCGGAGGTACACCAAGCCCCCCTCCTTGAAATGCCTCTCCATCTTGTGCCGATTTGCGTATACCTTCTGCTGATTTTGGGCTGTCACCAAGTTATCCTTGAGAGCCTTGAAGATGTCTTGGCTCTCTTGGACCCAATCTTTGGCCTTTGGGGCCTGACTGTCTCCAAAAACAATGTCAGCAAAAGATATTGCATCATATCCATATAAAGCACGGAAAGGAGTCATACCAATGGACATGTGGTGCGTGGTATTGTAGCAGTACTCGCCCAGATGCAACCACCGAATCCAAGCCCTTTGCTGACCGGTCGCGTAATTCCTTAGGTACCCCTCCAACCACTGATTAACCCTCTGGTTTGGCCACAACCCAGCTAGTCTTTGAGATAGAGCATCTGCCACCACATTGTGCTTCCCCCGCACATACTCTATATCGAAGTCGTAGGCCTGCACCTTGCTGACCTATCTTTGCTCCCTGTCATTGAGGCCCTACTGCCCCATGAAGTGCCGAAGACTATTGTGATCAGTCTTCACTCAAAACCTGTTGCCCACTACTGACGGAATTTGGCCAATGCATGCATGATAGCCAACATCTCTTTGTCATATATGGAATATGACATCTCATGTGGTAGGGGCTCTCGACTCTCAAAAGCAATGGGATGCCCTTCTTGTGACAATATTGCTCCAACTCCTACCTCGGATGCATCACACTCCACGGTGAATGGTTGGGAAAAATCCGGAAGTGCCAAGACCAGACAACTGCTCATCACCTCCTTGAGGCGGTCGAAGGCAATCTGTGCTCCATCAGTCCATGCAAAAGCCCCTCTCTTGGTCAAGTCGGTCAAGGGTGTTGCCAACTGTGAGAACCCCTTGACAAACTTCTTGTAATAGGTGTAAATGCCCAAGAAGCCCCTCAGCGCAGTCACATCTCGGGGTACTGGCCAATCCCGGATGACCCGAATCTTCTCCTCATGGACCTTCACCCCATCAGCACCAATGATATGCCCTAGGCAGAGTATCTCTATCAAACCAAACTTGCACTTGGAGAGCTTGGCATAAAACTGTTGCTCTTCCAGAATGCGCAGTACCTCCTCCAAGTGTTGGAGGTGCTCCTCCCATGTCCGGCTGTAAATTAGAATGTCATCGAAGAAACCTAGCACAAACCTCCTCAACTGTCCTCGGAAGACATGGTTCATGCATGACTAGAAGGTGGCCGAAGCATTGGTCAGCCCAAATGGCATGACCAGGAACTCGAAGTGCCTATAGTGGCATCGAAAACACTGTCTTAAGGATATCCTGATCCCTCACCTTGATCTGGTGGTACCCTGAACGCAGATCGATCTTAGAGAAGTACTTGGCTCCTCTAAGCTCGTCCATTAGCTCATCTATGTGGGGAATGGGGTACCAGTTCTTCAGTGTCTTTCGGTTGAGGGCCCGGTAGTCAATGCACATCCGAAGGGTTCCATCCTTCTTCTTCACCAGTACCACTGAAGAAGCGAAGGGACTGGAACTTGGCCTGATATGGCCCAATGCTAGCAACTCCTGGATGGCCTTCTTTATCTCGTCCTTATAGGCCTTGGGATGCCTATAAGGGGTGGTGATCACTGCCTGCACACCCGGCTCCAACTCAATAGTGTGCTCAAATCCCCTGTTTGGTGGCTGCCCTGGTGGAATGTCCCCAAACACCACTGCGTATTTGTCCAGCAAAGCATGTATGTCTGGTGGTGGTGGCTGAGCTTGTCCCCCAGCCTCTGAGATCCTCAGCTCAACTGCCCATGCAATGTCCCCATGTCGCAGGTCTGCCTCCATCTTGTGGTCCGAAAATGTCTGAGATGGATAAGACTGCATGCCTCTTTGTTAAAATTGGCAACTAGGGCCAAACTCCATGTGGGTCATCTTATATATGGCAGCTGATATTTTTCTTGGATTGCTCTTATCGAGAGGTGTAGGATTGATCTAATGATCATCCGATTCTGACATGTATTCATGGAGATATGAATTTATTTGTATTTCTTGACAATTTGTCAACATCAACCAGCAAGTAAAATTGTGTTTCACACCCCCAACTATACCTCAACGTGACATATAAGTAGAGGAGACCTTGAGGCATTATGACACTCATCTCATCTCCACATCTCTTCTCTCTCCTAGCTTGTTTGGGTATGCGAAGGAGGAGCTTCTCTCTCTCACATGGGAAGAAGGAGGACGCAGTTAGGAGCAGCAGCATTCACCTAGGTGCAGGAGGACGAAGGAAGGTACAACAACATTGATTTGGGTTGACCGAGGTGCTAGAGGGCAGCATTGACCAGTGTGAAGACACCCTTGACTACTGATTTGTGTGGGGAGCCTCTATCTTGCTAGCTGCAGTTTAGATCAGCCTTTGTTGACCTCTGTTTGACCACAGTTTTGGGACAACGTTGACTGGTTAGGGCTGATTGCAGGAGCTGATATGTTGACTGTTGTTTTTACGATGTTTTGAGGATTGCGTTGGGCTGCTATCTATTGCTGTTGGAGGATGAGTTCTCCTAGGTTGTCTTGAGGTCACTTAGGAGCTGTTTGACCAGCTTTGACCTTGCTATTTTGGATTACACTACTGCTGTTGTAAAATCACAGATTTGTGATATTGTACTATCTCTCTCTTTGTGCTGAATTATTGAAGAATATAGAAGAATTGATCAAAGGGTTTTCCCGCATTGGGGTTTGTCCCTGGCTGGTGCCACATCTTGTGTCTCTTGTCTTGGCTTGTCTTCTGTTGTTTTCATTTATGTTCTATCAGCGTTTTACTATCATGTTAATGTGATTGTTATACTGGAAATTGACATTGGGCTAATAAGAAGATTTGAAGTAAATTGCTCTTAAGCATAGAACATACCATAAATTAACATGGTATCAGAGGTGAGGTGAAGACAAAGCCCAACCAAGAGCAAGAGCAATCACCGAAGACAATTGGAAAAAGTCAAAAGGCTTCATGGGTTCCTTAACACACTTCCCGACCGAAGACAAGCTTCGTGAGAAGTCTGACTATCACGGATGGAAGATGTCTCTTGATTTGACATTGGAAGAGCAAGAAGTGTTGCACTATGTGAGGGGTAGAATTACGGAGCCTCCATCAAATGCACCAGTTGCCACAAAGAACAAATACACTAAGGGTGAATTCAAAGCGAAGAATATCATCCGAGACTCAATTGACAAGTGTCTGGTGGCCTACATTTCCAAATTGAACACCTCCAAGGAGATCTATGATAGACTGGTAAGCTTGTTTAAAATTAGTGATGCAAATCAAGTTTTGTTCCTCGAAAATAAGTTGAAGGATATTAAGAAGGGCAAGAATGAAGATATTCAATCGTACTTCTTAAGGATCACTGAGATCAAGAATGATCTCCTATCAATTGGAGAAGTCAATGATTGAATTTTGGGATTTGAAGAATTGATGTTGAGATGCATTCAAGAAGAGACAAGGATGGTGGAGCAAGAAATGCCTTCAAGCAAAGGCAACCCCACTACTTTCTCCTCTCATGCCAAAAGGAGAAATAATTCTGGGTCTAAAGGTCACTTCAAAGGAAATACTGGATCGAAGGGTGGAAGGAAGGGAAGATGCTTCGTTTGCAATAAATTTGGCCACTATGCAAGGGAATGTCCAAATAGAAATGACACATCACATGATGATGATCAAAATCACTACCAAGGAAACTCCAACCACAATCAAAGGAATGGCAGGTTCAATGGTGAAGGAAAGAGGAATGTGGGAAATCAAGGAAGTGGTCAACCCTCCAAGAAAGCAAGGAACTCCAGGTATGAACCAAATGTTGTTAACAATGAGCAAGAAGAATATTATCTGATATCGGCCCTCTCCACTACCTCTCGTTCGGATTCGTTGGGCAATTGGCTTATTGATAGTGGTGCCTCAAGGCACTTCACTAGTTACAAGGAAGCTCTCTCTAATTTGATAGAGAAGGAGACAAACTTGGAGATTATTCTTGGAGACAATTCCACCTATCCCGTAAAGGGTATAGGGAATGCTACTCTACAACTAAATTAGGGTAACACAATTCATTTGCAAGAAGTCCTATATGTACTTGATCTCAAGAAGAACCTGGTGTCCATCTCAACAATGGAAGACAAGGGCTACAAGATGGCCTTCATCGATGGCAAGGTACATGTGTGAAAAAAAGAATTTTAAAGATGCTTTCACTCTTGGGTTTCGGGTTGATTCTTTATATCAAGTTGGAGGAAGTCCGTTGGGAGTCATGTCTTGCGAGACAACTCTACAGTCTAAACTATGGCACCGGAGGTTTGCCCACCTTCATTATAAGGCTCTACCCGATGTGAGACAGATGGTGACAAGGATGCCCGAGTTTAAAGGAGAGCATGAAGGTGTATGTCTGGGATGTGCCGAAGGAAAGCTCAAAAGGGGACCATTCCCCTCAAGCCATAGCAAGACCTCTGACATTTTGCAGTTGGTTCACTTCGACATATTTGGTATGATGCCCATGAACTCTTTGGGAGGATATCTATATTATCTCACTTTTACAGATGATTATTCTCGCAAGACTTGGATATACTTCTTTCAAAGGAAAGATGAAGTGTTCTCCTGGTTCCGTCACTTCAAAGCCTTGATCGAGAATCAAACTGAGAAGAGGATCAAGATTTCAAGGACTGATAATGGGATCGAGTATGAATCCAATGAGTTCCATGACTTTTGCAAAGAAGCCGGCATTAAGAGGGAGACCACAACACCATACACTCTTGAGCATAATGGTGTGGCTGAAAGGAAGAACTGTACGATTTTGGAAGACGTTCGTTCTATGCTCCATGATCAAAGGCTTCCAAAGTTTCTATGGGCCGAAGCTGCGAACACCGCCGTATATGTTCAAAACCGATGCCCTCATTAAGCATTGGATTCCAAGACTCCTAAAGAAATGTTCACTGGTAAGAAACTTGATGTGTCTCATTTTAGAATTTTTGGAAGTCCCGTATATTTTCATGTGCTGAAAGAGAAAAGAAGCAAATTGGGTGCATCTGGTAAGAAGGGTATCTTCGTGGGCTACAATGAAACTTCTAAGGGCTATAAAATCTATGTGGCTGGTCAAAGGGAAGTCAAAATAAGTCATGATGTCACCTTTGATGAAGATATGGCTCTTAGCAAGGTTGACATTCCTATCCTTAGGAAAGATAAAGATGCTGACACCAGGAAGCTGGATGAGAAGGAAGATGAGGCGATGCCTGCTGTGGAAGAATCTATGGATCCCATTGATCCCCCTCCACAAGAGCCTTCCTTTTCTAGGAAGAGGCCCTCATGGCTTAGGGGGACTCTTGATGATGTCGAGGGACACATTGCACCCAGAGGGACTTTCCGTGAAAGTAAGAAGTCGACCAGGTATTGAGGATACTTGACTGTTATGAGCACCATCATTCAAAATGAGCCTTCATCGTTTGAAGAAGCCATGAAGCATCAAGTATGGAAGGATGATATGAATGAGGAATATGAGTCCATCATGAAGAATGATGTCTGGGATTTGGTCCCCAGACCCCAGGACAAAACAATTGTCACCTCGAAGTGGCTTTACAAAATCAAGCATAGAGCTGATGGGAGTGCTGAAAAATATAAGGCTCGCTTTGTTGCTCGAGGCTTCTCTCAAAATGAAGGTGTAGATTATGATGAGATATTTGCACCTGTTGCCCGATACACCACCATTTGCTTGATCATAGCCCTTTCCACTTCTCAAGGATGGAACCTACATCAGATGGATGTCAAGATCACGTTTTTGCATGGTTCGATTAAAGAGGAAGTCTATGTGTAACAACCCGAGGGGTTTGAGATTCATAATCGGGAATCTCACGTATGCAGTTTGAAGAAAGCTCTCTATGGGTTGAAGCAAGCACCCAGAGCTTGGTATGAGAGGATCGATAGCTACTTGATGAAGCTGGGATTCACTAGGAGTGAAGCCGATCCAAACCTTTACTTTAAGGTTGAAGATGATAAGCCTCTCATACTGGTGTTGTATGTTGACGACCTCTTTCTAACAAGTGCAATCCCTCTCATTCACAAATGTAAGAGGGAGTTGGCTTCCGAATTTGAAATGAAGGACCTAGGACTGATGCACTATTTCCTAGGGCTGGAGATGTGGCAAAATTCAGGAGAAATTTTCCTATCTCAAGGAAAATACGTGGTGAAAATATTGGAGAGATTTAGTATGGTGGGCTAGCTTAACTTCAAGAAGTTATGCGGTAGTGCTGCCGGACCTGTTTTGGGAAATGCTTCTGCGTATCGTCAAGTCATAGGAGCATTAATGTTCTTGGTGAACTCCCGTCTGGATATATGCTTTGTAGTGAACACGTTGAGCCAATATATGGTTGAGCCTCATCACTCACATTGGATTGGTGCCAAGAATCTTCTGAGATATCTTCGGGGCACAATCACTCATGGGTTGAGATACACTGCCAGAGATGTGAGGCTACATGGATATTCCGCTATTGATTAGGAAGGTAGTGTGGTGGACCGAAAGAGCACTTCCGGGCTTGTTTCTCTTTGGGTTTTGCCTCGATATCTTGGATAAGCAGGAAGCAGAAGTCGGTGGCTTTGAGCACTGCTGAGGCAGAGTACATTTTTGCGAGTATGGCCTCCTGTGAGGCTGTCTGGTTGAGGAAGCTCTTCAGTGAGCTGTTTGGACATACGCTGGATACTATCGTGATCCTTTGCGACAACTAGAGTGGGATTTGTTTATCAGAGAATCCCGTATTTCATGATCGCTCCAAGCACATCGATATCAAGTACCACTTTATCCGGGATATGGTACAACGAGGAGCAATAAGGCTCCATCATATTGGGATTGATGAGCACGTCGCCGACATTCTAACAAAGCCCCTGGGAAAGGTCAAATTCTTTACTTTCTGAGAACGACTAGGAGTTGTGGAGCGACCCTCTTATGAGGGTCCTGTATGTATGCTCTGGGAGATCCAGGGGGCTTGGGGTACTTATTGGAGCGATGAGCAACCATAGGGTGACTCACCCTCTCCTAGTGGTGCGCTATGTACAGGGTGAATGATTCAGCCTTCCCCTGTGATACCCCGTGGCGACATGTAGGCATGATGAGTGGTTCATCCTTCTCCTGCTGAGACATCCTACCCATGCAGTCCGGGACTCATGGAAAGTACCTCTCTTCTGGCCAATGAGTAGGGAAATGAGGATAGGGACCATAGTAGTACCGATGGACTCATTGTGTATCTACCGTACTCCCTATGCTAGGATGAAATTGATCTGGGATCAATTGGAACTGACTTCAGGTCAGTAAGAGTGATATAACTCATTCTCTATTGGAACTGACTTCGGGTTAGTAGGAGTGGTATGAGACACTCTCTTTATTTGGAAGTGATTGCGGATTAGTAAGAGTGTTATGACACACTCTCTTCATTAGGACTGACTTCGGGTCTATAAGAGTGCTATTAGACACTGTCTTTTATCTGGGACCGTCTTCCAGTCAGTAGAGGATAGTATGATACATTCTCGATCATTTCTTCTTCTTAATAGTTCATCATATTAGAGCCGAGCAGTGCATTTGATGGCAGAGATAGTACTGACAGATAGATGGATTAGCAGATGGATTTCTCCCTAGTTGAGAGGGAGTGTTAAAATTGGCAACTAGGGCCAAACTCCATGTGGGTCATCTTATTTATGGCAACTGATATTTTTCTTGGATTCCTCTTATCGAGAGGTGTAGGATTGATCTAACGATCATCCAATTCTGGCATGTATTCATGGAGATATGAATTTATTTGTATTTCTTGACAATTTGTCAACGTCGGCTAGCAAGTAAAATTGTGTTTTACACCCCCGGCTAAATCTCAATGTAGGATGCTCAACTAGCAATTTGATTGATCCAGGTGGCTCCAGACAAACTAGAAGTCAAAGAGGGCTTATAATAGCTCAAAATTCAAAGTGGTCATATTGCTCTCGAACTAGGACCAAATAGAAGTGCTCATCGCCCTGATTTTAATGGTGTGAACGACACTCCAATCCGAGTCTGTATGACCAACTTATGACTCTTTAAAGTTTGACAAAACAGGGAAAAAGTGGGACCCACAGTGTGCCACATGGCATCCCAGTGAGCAAGTGGTACTCACATGGCAACCCATCAACCATTGACACATGGCACTCCCTCATTGCTTCTTACACCTGCAAAAAGACCAAAAAACATATATATATATATATATATATATATATATATATATTAAATATTCCATTAAAACAAAACCCAGATTTAAACAAAAATCATTAAAAAAAGAAACCATATATTAAATATGGTTATCAAAATCATACAAAAATCATTAAGAAAAAGAAGCCATATACAAAATTATGGCTATATTACACAAATTTTGAAACAAACGTGAGTTGAACGGATATGGGTTAATATATGGTTATATTAAAACATAACAAACCATACAAAACGTATGTTATGATAAATGGTCAAACTCCATTGCAAAAGACGCTCCATATATAAAACCATATGTTAATTTTTAACGACAATCAAAAGAAAAGTTTGCCATGGTTGGGGATCAGCAAGGTTGGAACCCGCGACCTCCCCGCCTCCGCCTCTTCGCCCTAACCAATGCACCATGGTGGGGTGCTTTGTAAACTCCGCCATCTATTCATTATATAAACTCAGATTTCGCGGATGCTCGGGGAGACCACACTAGCGGATCAGAGAAAGCGCATGAAGGAACTTGGCGCCGGGGAACTGCGACTGACGAAATTTTGACACAAGGCGGAACCATGACGCAGTGCTAGGAGGTAGAACCTTGCCCAAGCAAAGAGGGTGTGGACCCTTGAACTTGGAGAATTTTCCCCGAGAGGTAAAATTTCACGTGGTTAGAATGTTATCAAGTTTATAGTCATTCTTCTCAGGATTTCGTAGGGAGCGCAATGGTGAAGTCGGATTCGCCATATGTGCAGCATAATCGCGGGTATGCGGCAGAACAAAATCTTTGAAGAATCTTGAGGAATCTTTAGATTCCCTTGGAGCTTGAAATTCGCTAGAGTCAGAATGCAACCAACTTTATACTAAAATGTCTTAGAATTCCACGAGGATCACAATGGTGATATTAGATTTTCCATTTGAGGAGAAGATTGCCAGTGAGCGAATGGAGTAGAATCTTTGGAGATTCCCAAAGGCCCAGATTTTGATGGTGTCGGAATTCGACAAATGGATAGTCGATTTTACACCTCTTGATGACATAAATTCAGTGGTGCAGTCAATTTTTGCAGTTGAGCCTTCCATTTTTTGGCCAACTTCAGAGGTGAAGATACATGAATCAGTCATGTCATGTTTTCCTTCATAATTGTTGAGATGATGTATCATGTTTGAGGTCCCTGTTTGATGTTATGTTGTGGGATCATTATTTCCACCTTATGAGAGATGTATTTAGCTTGCATTGCTAGGTATTGTTCTTGAGATCCCTGTGTAACTATGTTGAAGGGATACTCATTGCCACATTGTGTGAGATCATGTTAAGTTGTCATGCTAAGAGGAAGCCTTCTTGAGTGATAATTCTTGTAAGTGGAATGTCTCGTGGGGAGACAAGCCACTCTTGTTGAGGGTGTATGTCCTTGCTATGACAAAGAGTCTTCCATGTACATCATCATCATTTCCAACAGTATATGAAGCGACCTCCACCATCTTGACACCGAGCCCAGAGCTGTAGTCCACACTGGACGAACTCTGTTATCAAATGTCTCGTGTTTTGAATTGCTGATTGTTGTCATGTTTCCTCTTGCTTAAGCAAGCATTTGTGTTCTTTTATGCTCTTTTAAATGCAATTCTAACAACATAACATAAGTAAAAGATCTTGGATGATTTTGGTAGCTGAAGGAACCTGCACTGATACAGAGAGAATATTGAACAAAAGACTAGTGAAATGATCTCACCTTGTCACTGGAGAATCAATGACTGATCCTGCTGCTCTAGAGGCTCTGCGTCACCCTCTGCGTAGAACTGCGTCACCCTGGGCAGTTTCTGCGTCACCCCTCCTGGGTATTATGCTTCCTCTCCTCTGGATCCTCTATTGGATGAGAAATCGACCTTGTGCCTCCCAGACTCACACCTCGGCTTCCGACAATTGAATTTCAACTTCCCTCAACAGGAAACTCGACTTCTCCTCAAGGATTGCATTGCCTCTACATTAGCACTACGTGGGCCAACATCAACCTTCCTCTGGATGTATTTATGTTCTCCCTCTGCCTCGTACTCTACGTAAATTCCTTCTTCTGAATTCTCACTGCCCCTTTGTTGCTCGAAATCTTCTCAATCGATTTTCCTCCTAAGAACTTCTCACTTCAGAAAATCGTTTTCCTTGATCCCTCTGTGTGTTTTCCAAATGACCCTCAAGCCCCTTCTTATATCTTCCTATTGGACAACCAACGGCCTAGTTTAAATCATAATCAAAGGCTCAGATTGTTTTGGCTTGATCCATGGCTTTTTCTAGAAGTTTCACCCTTGATTAGATTAATACCCATCAATATTTTAATTTTCCTAAGTTTAGACTTAGGAACCCCATTAAAAATATTAATTATTTTAATAAAATCACTTATGGGTGGAATTTCCCAAAACACTTTCTGGGTTCTTTGGAATACTTGTGCCCAAGCCTTCCTGCAAAATTTGAGGCTTAGAGCACATCCGATGCTACCCAAATCAACAGGAAAGACCCCCCTCGAGGGGAAGACCTAGTCAAGAAATTCTTCCTTTCAATAGTATTCTTTGAAACTGTTCACCCTAGACCAATACAAGACCTTCCCTCTACACCAAGTCAGCCTCCCAGAATTTCGACCTCTTTCCAGCAACTTCGACTAGGCAACAACTTACGACAACTGGCAGCTTCCGGTACCAGACAAACTTGGAAGACTTCGATCGCCCAATCTAGAGCACGAAACATAGATAGAGAACCACCCAAATTTCTATTTTTCCTTTTCTCCTTATACCTCCCCAAACTTGCATTCATTTCAGCTTCCCGACAACAGACTTCGCACCTTTTCCTAGCTACAAGAGAACTTCGCACTTCTTCCCAGTGACGAGAATTTTGCACTTTTTCCCAGCTACAATAGAAATCGTACTTGTGTGTGCGAATGATGCTCTAAATGAATTCGATGAGCTTGATTTCATAGGCTCCATGTGAGGTCGAATAGTGTTCTTGGGCTGACTTGATCTTCTTCTAGGTCGACATGGTGTGGAGGTTACATAATTCATATTTGACTCGATACTTAACCTTTTTACATGATTCAAAAGCCCAAGAAGGGTCTATTTAAAAGTACAATGACTTTATTGACTCAAAATAAATCCTAGAAGTCCTCAATGGGGACTTAGACCTAAAACATGATGACCCAAGCATGAAACCCATGCTCTAATAAGTCACAATAATAATAATAAAAACTCTTTTGACAAGTACATTAATGAAGACCGAACATAGTTACATTTTCCAACACCACTCTCAATTCCTTTTGTTGTGGATAGGATTAGAGGCCTTACGATGGATCTACTAGGACACATGGGGGTTGGATTTATGAGTATCTCTCCACTTGGAGCTCTATTGATATCTAATTGAAAACTTGTGGAGATTATTTGGTTATTTCTAATTATATGTGAAGCTCATGTTCTTCTTTCTAATTGTTGTTGATGTATGCTAGAAGTCGCTTACATAGAACATGCTTGAGAGGCGAAGGGGAAGGGCATATTTACCATGTTGGAAGGGTTTAATGTAAGGATTTTCCCTCTTATTCCATTTTCTGTTTTGCTATTGAAAGCATAAGTTTGCTTCTATCAAAGAGTTGTTGCTAGTTTAATGCTTCATTACAGCACACACCGTCATTGCTTTGTCTCAGAGTGGCACCTTTAGGGGCTTCCGAGTACATTTCTTCATTATTCAACAAGCTAAGGATTATTGTGTTATATATAACAGCTCTATTTGTCTTATTTATTCATAAAATTGCTTTCTTAGTTTAACCTCTTGACTCCATTTGCTCTAGATTGGATAGGCACTAATCCTAGTCCCCCATCATCTCATCTTACTATGCTAGAATGTATTGTTTTGCTAAATCTGACTATTCATATTCACTTCGAGCCTTTTGTTATAGCTTTAGTATTCATAACTTAGGGAAGCTCCTCTTGTGCTGGAGGAGAGCCGGCCTAAAGTGAGGCGAAGAGTAGTTGTGGTGATAGTGGTTGGCTTCACTGAGTTCCCCTAGTGTTGCACTTTGTGTTTTAGGTTTTTACCATTTTAAGTGCAGGTTCTGGAAGTAAAACAGTGGATTTGCAACATGTTTCATTGGATTTGACACTAAACAATTCTTGGTATGTATCATCATTTTTGCATGTATTATTAATGGTTATTTTTATTATTTTAAAACTTTAAAAATAAATATATTTTTAATATTTATACATTTGGGGCAATGTCCTCTATGTCCTACCCTCGACATACCCTGCCATTTTTTTTTTTTCGAGGGGGTCTCTAGACATACTAGTAGACATCCCTCTATTCTGGAAAATTTGTGCAACATAGTTGTCAATATATTATAGATAAAAGAGCACTTTGCAGACTTTTCTATGTTTGGTTAAGAGACTAGGCTGAAATTGTGTAGTAGAGAATAGATATGTATGTATGCTATTTTAAGGTTAATAGGCAATAAAATTACATTGAAACCGATATTCAATGTTGTTCTGATGAGTTATTGTGTTGCTTGCTGGATGATTATTTACTTTTCATATTTTCTCTTTATGATCCCCTCATTTTTTCATTTTTCCTCTATAAATGGTGTATAAGAATGATGTTTTGTTATCTTTATCTGTACATGTTACATATAGGCAGTTTAACAAATGCCTGCTTTAATAAATAAAGGAATCACTTAGGATTTTGTGTTTGGTCCAGATCGGCATGTTTCATCTGGAAGTGGTTGGGGAAGAATTGAGCAGTGAATATAATAGTGGGGCACTCTTCATGAAGAGTATGTCTCCGAGTTCAAATTGCCTGGATTCAGTGCAGAGAGGCAGTAAAAGGCTCTTTTCTCAACATTCTCAGTTTAAGGCTGCAAGGTGGGATGCCCATTTTCTGTCCTCTTTTTTTTTAATACTGTATAGGAACATGTAGTTACTGGATGAACCCCTTCATTATTTTAGCTTAAACTTTGTGTGTTCAATGTTGCAAATATCTGACAGGATGAGAAGAACATGAACCATAGATTGCACTACTAGACTTTGGTGAGCAAAGTAAACTGATTGATATGTTGTCAAGTGAAAATAGTTTGGTGGTTAAATATGGTAGCATTCAAACATTATTTTAGTATAAACCCGTTAGAAATTGTTTTCATGTAAGCATTTTCTACCTGTTAACCCCATGTCAAATTACCATTTAGCTTAAAAGCATAGAAAGACCTGAATCACAAAAGTAGAAAACTCTCAAAGCACCCATGAATCGTAAATATATGTATTTGCAAGAAATTGAGGAAACTGGAGGCTATGAAGTTCACAGGGTCTTGTTAAGTTGTTTGTTCTTCTTAAACATATTTTTGTTCTTTCACTAAAAGATGAAGAAAATTTCCTTCTGGCTGGTTTCAGAATTTTACAAGGAACAGTCCAATGATGTACTTTTAGCTGGAACTGGCATCATTTATGCTGTAACCAAGTTCTCAGGAGCTGCATATTTTATCTATTTGTCAACCGTCAATTCTGATATAAGATGAGGCACGAATATACAAGAGAGAAGGTGGATTTCAAATTTAAACAGAATAATAAATTATATACAGTAAATTTCACTTCATCCCATGGTATGGACCTCATGATAAACATAATTTTTTTCTCAATATCATTATATTGTTCCTTTTAATTATTTTAGTCATTTTTCAATCTCCTTAGACAGACGAAGAGCTCAGTATTTATGTTGTTCCTTTTGGAAGGAAAATGTGATGACAGAGACAACTATAATTTCTAATGGAATTTACTAGCACTTGTATGCTGCATAGCACGATCACTTAAATAATCATCTTAAGATAAGATAAGATAAGATAAATTTATTAATGTCCAACGAATGACCACAAAGTAGGTCAAAGGGATTGTCGGTTACAAAAAGGGGGGTCGTGCCCAGTAGGAGAACCAAATGGTTTCCTTATAAAGACAAGTACTGAAAGAAAGAAAGACAGAAAATATAAAAACTAGGCAGGTCGGGATGAGCGTATGAAGCTCCGAACCCGGCCTCACCGACTGATCTCTAGACTGCGTCGCAGGATCACTGGTGAAGAAGACCCTGGGGACGCGAATGTGGGAGTCCGATTCTCCTAACATCCAAGGTCGAGAGAGGAGAACTGTGGGTAGTTCAGTAAGGTTTGCTGTCTTGAAATAGTGGTTACTGGTTGCCTCCCATTGTACTGTCTCTGTGATCTAAAGATCCTGGACTGCCTTGCGGGGAGATGTCTGGCGCGGTTCTGCTGCTGGGTCCTCGTGTGCAAGGGGCTTCTCCTCTTAGCTGAACGAGGGTTTGCCGATATATGTGAGCTTGCCTGATCGGTATCTTCGCCGGTTGATCTCTTAACTCCTCGGGCTGAGGGAAGTGTACTGAAGAAAGAGGTGATCTGACGAGTAGTGTTGGGTCGGCCGGGAGGCTGAAGGATCTGCTCTCGATGCTTAAGAGTCTCCTGGATGTAAAGTGCGACACATCTCTGGTCCGTGTAGTTGAAGAAGCTGGAAAGAGTATTTGGTCCTCTGAATAAACAGTGAAAGCGACCTCTGATCTCATAATATATCGGACACCCGAAAATGAAGTGCCATTCGTTTTCCACCTCCTGTGTATGGCATAGCCGGCAAATCCTATCAACTCTCTCAATCTGGTGGTCTGTTTCTACCCGAAGCCTATGTGATCCAACTCTGAACTGTCCGAGGGGAATCCGGAGAGCATGCATCCAATGTCGAAGTGTATACTGGGGGCGAACTATAAGCCCGTTTCTGATAATCAAAAAGTGCTCTGCATAGAAAGCCATTTTCGGACGTAACTCCCCCGTGGGGTTAATCCACGTGACCTGGATAAATTGTTTGTAGATGTCTTCCTTGATGATCTTATTGAGTTCCTGCTTGGGGGGGAGTCCTCTGGGGGCGTTCAAGGAGTACTGAAGGGGGGGAGGTGGTCTATGTGGAGTCCTACTGCCTTGAGGAACTTTGAGACCCCTGTATACCAACATTTGGTTTTCCCTGGTTGTGTGCGGTCGATGTCCTCAGAAGAGCAGTAGGCCAGATAAGGGTACCTGTCACGCCCTTTCAAAGTGTCTGCGAAGCTCCGGACTCGGTGGAGAAGGGAGACCAGTCTGAACGCTGTCTCAAGGCGGAAGGGCTGTGCACCAAACTCGGCCAGAATGATTTGATGTGGGATAGTACTTTTGCAACGAATAATGCGTCGGAGGAGAAGGGTTTGGACTCTTTCAACTGCCGCCCAGTCTGACTCCAGCAAGGAAGGGCCCCAAATTTCCGATCCGTACAAGATTGTGGGTCGGATCAAGGTGTCCATAAGGCTCAACTTTGACGAGATGTCCTGGAAGTGATGGCGAAAACATTGTCTCTCCAATATGGCTAGAGAGCCATACCCCTTATTGATTCGAGGTTGTAGAGCTGGCCGCATACTGAACCGGGGGCCTGAAAACTGTACTCCCAAGTATGTGTAGTTATTGGTAATCTCCACTGCCTTTCCCTTGAGGAGGAACTGGAGATCCTGAGACTTCTTCGTCCCATTGAAGACTATTACTTTTGTTTTACCCAGGTTCACTGTCAATTTCCGTAGATCGCAGAATAATGCTAATGCATCCAACTGTCTCTGGAGCCCTTCTGGTGATGAAGATATAAGTGCAATGTCATCTGCAAAAAGTAAGATACAGATCAAAACATGATGAAGATAGCAACCGTCAGACTCCTGTATGTGTTCCCGTAGAAAGGCTTCGAGCTCATCAATATAAATCCCAAAAAGGGTGGGGGAGAGTGGGCACCCCTGCTTGACTCC